>CAUYQV010102181.1:37500-43484 GCA_963574575.1 Galagoides demidoff
AACTTTGTTGGGTTTTTGTGCCGGCATCCTCCACACGCTGCGATTTCTGCCCTTTTCCTGGCTAGGAATTTCAAATAATTCTGTTATAAATGACTAAATCTGGGACTGCTTAACAGAAGAGAGCCCAAGCTGACCCGTGGCTGTATTAAATTTTCATATGAAAAGAGGAGTTTACACACAAGCCAAAGGGCAGGGCTCCACGCTCCTGTAGGGCTCCCAGAGACAAGCACTTCCCAGCTCTGCATGCATAAAATGAGCTACAGTAGGTGTCAGTAATTAAACGATCATGTTTCAAAGTCTTGACAACAGTACAGAGGCAGGAGAACAAGACGATAATTTCATTAGTCTGAAGAGCTAAGTCATAATTAGGTGCCTTTCACAGACTAAAAGTCATGGACAAAAGGTACCAATCCTGCCCGGCCGGGTCTGCAGCACAGAGATGAAACCCAACCCGGGGTCCCGGGTTTGCGGGGTTCACCTATGGCCAGGAGACTGGAGGCAAAGTCTGGCCCGAAACAATCAGGCTTTCTTTGGGGAGGCTGAGAAAGGAAATGATATAGAAACAGCCTGAAAAAGTCGGTGACAATGGCACACCGGTGGGCTATTGTCGCAGGGAAACCCGAGTCTGTCCCTTGTTCTGGTGCCTGTCCCCGGGAGAAGGATGGCACCAGGGCTCAAAAGCACCTTTGCTGCCTGGCCCTACCTTGGCCATTAACGCCATCATGAACTGACTTTGGTAAAGCGGCATTTATTTAAAACTAAACTGTTGGGATGGGCGCTTCCTGGCGTCATTAATGTGCAGTCTGATGTTCCTGTCAGTTTATTTATCTCTGTCTTTACTTGCTGAGGTATTTGCATATTTAATTGATCAATATGCTCCCCGTTCCTCTAGCACATCTGCCAAGCTGGCCCCAGCCTCTGATGCCCCTCATTTCTCAAAGTGACAGCTCGCTGCCGCCCCGCCTCCCACTCCCAGGCCCCGCCGAGCGCCTCTCCTGCAGCCAGGCAGCCCGGCCCGCGGCCGACATCACTTCTGCATGTCTATTAATTTTCCGTCCTCGGATAACGTATAGCCTCGAGTAAGGAGGAAACATTTTCGGTGTCTGATGTGTAGAAAGTTCTTCAGACAGATTTTCCGCATGGCTACACGTCACAGTGCGAGGAGCAACATGTGTTCCCCAGTCCCCATTCAGCATCTGTCACTGTCTCCTCCTGCACGCTCGCAGCCTTGAATTGGAGCCTCTTATCAGCAGTGTGTCAGAAACCAGCGCAGCCTGCTCTTCCTCGTTTAATCTTTTATTAAGAGCTACATTGTGAGCTTCTGATAGCAAGTGTCCGCCACTTCATCATTCATAAATCGGAGTCAACATCAATAAGACGGCAGCTCCACGAAATCAAAAGCAGCGTGGTTAACTGCCAATGAAAACGTCCTAAATTTTCTCAACAATCCGCTGGCACTCCTGGATGCCAACAGAGTGCCACCAAGCCCCATGATGTGTGTTAGACGGTGAAGAACACAGGAAGGTGTGCTCCGGGAGTCCCCGCCTCGAGATTGATGAGGGACAAGGCAGCAGAGACCACTGCCTTGAACAGCGTGGGTAATTTCAAACAGGCTCAAAGAACCACCGACCATTTGGTTAAAACATAAATAAATAAAACCTTCCCGACCTGCCCCGCGAAGGCTGCCGCGGCTGGCAAGGGAAACCCAGGAGGAGAAATATGGATTTCCCAGTTGCTCTTGGGAGAGCCAGACCATAGCCGAAGGAAGGCGGGAGATGGGGCATGGGAGTGAGATGGTGTCACACCGCAGAGCTGCGAGGGGGCCGGACCTCAGCACTACCAAGGACAGAGAACATGGACGGGGCCAGGTGCCGAGTCCCTGCGTGAGAACCCGGCCTTCTGCCTCCGCACTCTTCTCTTCAATGACTGTCGTGTTATTTCTCTCTTCTTTTGATTGATGTTTTAGTCTGAGCTGTCATTAGTTAAATTAATTTTCTCTCAAAGATAGTGGAATGAAGTCCATAAAGGCAGATCTTAGGAGACTGTAAAAATAGACCATAATTTGGAGGAAATTCAGATGTGTTCCCTGCTCTTGTCATCACTGCAGAAGAACACTTTAATTTGATATGAATTCCTCCAGAGAAACTTTAAATTAACTTAGATTTAGCTGTGTTTGAGGGATAGCAATTCAAAGCAACAAAATAAAACACTATTTGCTGACGCCAGTGTTTCCACGTCCGTGCTTCTGTATGTTCTTTTTTATTTTCTGCTCAGGCTAAATAAATGCCAATATTCACCTTGAAAGAGTCATCATAAAGTAACTCCCTTGGGATATAAAAAATATCCTTCTCTCATCTTCCATCCAAACAGTGTCAGATGAAGTTAAAAGACCTGGTAAGTGTGCTAAAATCTGCTTATGTGAATTATTTTTTTCTGGGAAAATAACTGAGCAGCCATCACCTGCACTGTCAGGACGCAAAGAGAAATACAGTGTTTTATAATCTGAGTGTGGGGCACATGTTTGGGGGTGGGTGTGGGAGGAGATGGAGAGAGATGGAGGAGGGGGAAAGGGCGCAGAAGCCACACACTCCCCGATGGTCAGCGCCAGCAGTGTCCTCAGAACATCTGGCTGAGCCCTCAGGGGACAAAGGAGGACCACCACCCAGCCTCCTCAACCCACCTGCCCGATTCCAAAGGATTGCAGTTTACCACTTTTAGGAAGTTTGACTCAAACCTTTTCATTAGACAAAATCCATTTTCTAAACAGCCACCTACACTGGCCGGGCCACGGTTAGGCTTTGCCTCCTTGAGCACTCCGGGGGCAGGCCATGCGGGGAACACCCAAGCTCCCCTGCAGCTGACGCTTCCTGAAAGTCAGCTCACACATGTGCTTGAGAAACATGACCTGTCCCCATCATCCACAGGCAACCTGGCTCCCATGGGAGGGCCACCTCTGAGAGGAACTGAGGCCATACTGGAACCACCTCAGACTGGGGTGACTGAGCTTTTAGGGGTCTCAATGCAAACCTGGAGGTCTTGGAAACCAATGACATCACCCAACAGCCCTGAAGTCTAAGCTCAGGGGCTTGGGAGCCATGAAGAGTGGACACCACCCAACACCCACGAGATCCAAGCTCAGGGAGGAGCTCAGGGAGGACCCACTCAGATCAGGCCTCACCCAGCAACCAAGGGAGCCAAGTTTAAGGGCAGAGTCTACGTCTTATTTCTCCTGCCTGGAAGTATATTTGTTTCACGCTTCCAATAAGAACTATACTCACACGCAGATGCTCTTGACGTGTAAGTGGGTCCTTCCATGTCAGATAGTCAAGAGCACCTGGAGTGTCTCGCCCAAGTGGCTGTGGGGCTCTCAGCTGGGAACCAGCCAGAGGCTGTGCAGGCTCAGCTGACATCTTCACATGACTTACCACCGCTCCAGCCACGTCATAATTATGACGCCTAAACTTACCCTGTTTATTTGCAGGCTAGAGGAAGGCATGATTGTTTATTTTTATTACAAATATTGATGGTAACTCACAGGCATTTACTTCATTGCCATTTCAAGTGAAATTGCCCATCATAAAATATCTCTGGAATTCTGATCCTGATTATCTTCCCGAGCTGGTCCAGGCTGCGATCCTCCATTTGTCTTAATTTTATTTTGCTCTCCCTAACTGCACACTCCACTTCAGGAATATCTGGAATTTTGTTTTAATTGTACAGCTTTCAACTCGCACCACATTTCTCTTTGTGTTGAAAGCATCCTGGTGATTTATCCTCATTATTGTGTAAATAGGTTTCGGCAGTTCTCAGTAAATAAAACAAGGACTGACAGGCGGAGAAGAGGGAATTTGCTTTCCTACCAATTAGAGTAGCCTTAGGCAGTACTTTTAAGAGGAGATAAATCCTGCAAATCACTAAAATGATCCTGTCACATGCACCAAATATTAAAATCGCACAGCGGCGCCCTTGGTACAGTTTGCTGTGCTTTAATGAGTTGGGGTGGGCCCCACGGCGGGGGCTGCCGCGTGCGGCTGGGGACCCTCGACGGACACAGGAGCCCACTCACACCCACGGCCGCTTCCCAGCCTGCGTGGCCAGCTGGAAAATCACAATCCAGTGGAATCTGCAGCTTCTCAGTTGAGCAACATTCCCAAATTATCTTTCCTCCGCCAACCTATAAAATCCTGCCCCAGGACAAGGACGTGCAAACTCCTCCTTTGAGCTAAGGTGATGCTTCTAATACAAAATCTGCCTCTCAGGGAGCAACCTGTGAACTTCAACTGGGAAAGTTGTAGAGAAGTTAAAAGTAATTTTCATTTTTACTTAACCTGGTAGCACACTCAGTGCGCTGTAATAGTGCACCCCGTTAGTTAGTTAGCTAGGGGAAAACACAGGAACTTCCAGGAAAGTTTTCTTCACACAGTTCAACACCTCATCGGCTTCCTCTGGCTTCATGGCTCAATGGCCAACCCAACTCTTCGCAAAGCACGTGACTCGTGCACACCTGGGCCACTTTAGAAAGCGGTGCAAGTCCATCATCTCCATGGCTGGTGTGACCCAGGAAGCCGGGCCTGGGCTTCCCCCAGTGGCCATTTGGATACTGGCACACACATTTATGACAAAGTTCTAATGGCCAAGAAGATGTTCATCATGGAACCATGAGCGGCAGAAAGTTCTGGAACAGACCACTGGGCAGGCCCAGCGTTTGATATTTGCTAATAACTACCTTGCCCCTCCCAGCCACAGTCAGGTCTTACCTGGTAACAATGATGCTTATTACTTGTTAGCTTGTTTTGGCATCTTGGTAAAAGTCTTCATGAGAAGGTAGCTAATTGTACAATGAAAATCTATACCCCTAGGTCCGTCATGCTTAAATAGGGCTGTCCAGCCTTTTTTTTTCCTCTGCCACACATTGAAGAAAAAGAGTTGTCTTAAGTCACAAATTAATATACAAACACCAACGAAAGCAAAAAAAAAAGGTCCATGAATACTTTTTGTGATATTGAACACCACAGATAAGCAAAAGAAGTCCTAACAAAATCATTGTGGGGCCCACAGGCTGCAGGTTGGACACACCTGATTTAAAACTAAACAAGACACCCAGGACTGGGGACACTCAGGCAAGGCCAAACAGAGAAAGAGCAGGAGGCCTGGGCACTGGCTTCCATCAGCCCACGGCCAAGAGACAGTGGGGCTCCTGCTGGAGTCTGGAAGCACGGAAGGTTCTCAGGTCACAGTGTCCATGAGCTCACCACCACTGTCTTCCAGGATCTGGACTGCAAAACTCCACGAGTCACACAAGCAACACAACAAACAGAAGAACAAACAATTGTGTGGCGCTGATGAATGCCACACATGCATCTCAGCCTCTCCCTGACTCTCCATCTTCAGCCTCCAACTAAGGTTCCAATCCACAAGTTTGAGGTGGCCCAGGTGGGTCTGCTGGTCCTGCAGGTCAACGGTGAGCACCTGCCCACAGCGGAGTGGCTCCACCTGACGTTCTATGCAAAGGCTGTATCAAAACCAGAAGGCCAATTTCCAGAGTAATTATTACTTTCTAGACAGGGGATGCTGGCAAGGCCCTTGGGCACGGTCCCCTGGACTGACCTGGAGCAGTTTCTTTTAGGAGCTGTGGGTATTTCACTCCACTCACTCATCACTCGGGTCTCTTTCTAACCTTCCACAAGCATCCGTGCTCTGTGCCAAGTTTTGTAAATATAGAAATCATCAAAGATAGCATCCCACCCTCACAAAGTTCAGACTTAACATTATAACTTGTCAAGTACTGAGGCTACTCTAAGGAAAAGTTTCCGATGGATTCCAGTGTACTGCCGGGCCCTTTCCTAATGGTTCTTCTGGACAAATAACCACAGAGGCTCAGACGGGAGTGCACTGGGCCTGGGAGGATGTGAGTTTTGATGAGAGTAAAGTCCACGTCCTCCACGGGGCTCTGAGAGGTATTTTCTTGCTGTCCTGGGGAGCTC
>CAUYQV010102184.1:0-15855 GCA_963574575.1 Galagoides demidoff
GAACTTTATGGCCACCTATATATACACACCTTAATTTTCCACTCCTCATTAACTTCTTCATTTGAAATAATAAAATTCATTCTTTTACTTCCTGACCTCAATATCATTTCATTACAGCTCTCTCATTCAGCTTCACCTCATGAATGGATTTTCTGGTTTCAAGACACAAATACCTCAGTATTTTCTCTCCATCAATCAGCCCCATGGAGGCTCATTTTTCTTTTTCTTTAACCTTCATTCCATGATTCTTTATTCTTGAATCATGGAACAGAAAGTTGACCCTGGGTTGAATCTCATAGTCTGCCTTTTACTAAGCCTTCATTTTTGCAGATCTGAGATACTCTACATTAACAATGGCTGTCAGCCCTCTGGCCACAGTAGTACCTAACACAGAGCATTGACATTTTGAACTCCCATACTCCTAAACACTCTCCTAAACATTATTTTAAACTCATATTTTGGAGAATTTCAAATATAAACAAAGTAACCTAAATACCATCATGAACCCAATGTGCCCCTTAAAAATATTAATCAACTTTCATTTGTGTTTCATTTGAACTCTGCACACTGAGTAGCTCCCTGACTCTCCTTTCTTTAAGTGAAATTTCCATACATCCTAAAGCACAGATCTGAACTCAATTTTGATGAAAGGTCACCCTTATAATACACAACCATATCAAGACATAGAGTATTTATTTCTTCAAGACTCCGCCCATTCATCACCCTCTACAAAGAGTGAACCAGACTTCTGACATTTCAACACAGATAACTTTTGTACAGATTAGATTAGGTTATTTCATTATTTTTCTATTAAAAGTTGGGTTTCTTCAATCAGTGTGTATCTCTGAGATGTATTCTTGTTGCTGCATGTACATGCATTCCCAGAATTATATACACATGTGTAAACATTACCTTGGCTGCTTCCAAGAGGTTTTTTGTTTTTTGTTTGGTTGGTTGTTTTTACTGAGAATAACACTTAAATCCGTAGACTAAGTAAAGCACATTGCTTTTTCTAATGTGGGTGGATCTCATCCAATCAGTTGAAGGCCAGAACAGGAGAAAGAACAAAACAAAACAAAACAAAACAAAAAAACACTGACTCTACCTAGAGTAACAGAGAATGCTATTTGAAGGCCTTTGGGCTCAAACTTGGACATCACCTCTGCAATGTTTTGGACTTGCCAGTCTCCATAATCAGGTAAGCCAATTCTTTGTTCTTCCTCTCATGAACTAACTCTCCCCTCCCTCTCTTTCTGTATATACATATCCATATATAAACATACACATACCTACACACAGACACTCTAATATCCTATTGATGATGTTTTCTAGAAACCCCCAATATGTGTCTCTTTTGCTATGTAGAAGTGCTAAAATTGATTCAATTCCAATTTTTCATTTATGATTATTGCTCTGTGGTATCTGATAAATATTTGTTGCTTCCACTTAAACCTTAAAGATAATTCTCATATGTTTACCTCTTAACATTGTGGTTCTACTTTAAAATTTAGGTATATAATCTATCTTAAGTTAACATTTCTGTTTGGTGTGAAGCACATATCAAAGTAAATAGATACAGATATTATTAACTATTCCAAAATCATTTGCTGAAAGCATTTTCTTTTGTCATTAGGTTGACTTGCAGCATTTTTCAAAAATCAAATTACTATATAAATGTGGTGTTATTTCCGTGATCCTTTTTCTGTTAGCTTTACATATTTTTATTCTAATGCTAATGTTACAATGCATTTATTATTTTTTAGTCATTATTGAATTCAAGTAATATAAGGCCTCCAACTTTGGTCATCATTTTCAAAATTATTTCAACCCTCCTTGGTCCTATGTATTATCATATACATTTCAGAATTAGTTTGTAGAATTCTAATAAAAAAAACTTTTGTGAGTATAATTTTCAAGGTGCTAAATCCATAGAACATACAGAGAGCAACCATCAGAGAAATATTGAGTCTCTAAATCCAAAAATACGATAAAGCTCATCATTATAATTTTTTTAAGTTTCCTGAGCAACTGTTTATAGCTTTCTTTGTAGAAAAGTCTTACATGAGTTTTATATAATTTATTCCTTAGTATGTTTTTAAATTCTGCAGTCTTTTTTAAAATTTTATTTGCATATATTTAAATTTATTTTTAATTATTTACTGCTGCAACTAAAAACTATCAGTAATATTTATAGTTTTTGACATGGTTTTCCTTAGAGGTTGATTTTTCACATTTTGGTATTTTTTAATAACAACTAGGCTTTCTATAAAAAAGACACTTTGATTTCTTTACTTTTGATTTTTATGCTTTTTCTTGCTTAATCGCAAAGTCAAAATTTTCAATGAGATACTGAATAAAGATTGTGAAAGTAGGCATCCTTATCTTCTTTCTGATTTTTAACAGTAAATCATTCAAGTTTATACCATTTAAAGTAAGAATAAAAGAACACCTACTGTTCTAAAACTTCCTGATCTATATATCATCACTGATTAAGTAATCACACATTACACTATGAGTTCTGTACTCCCTGCTTCACAACTATAGCCATACACACAACAGATTTTTCACTGTCTTCCCCACCCTTTTCCCACTATAAGGACAGATTTGTTCCTCACACGGTCCATTTTCTATACTGTGAAATGCATGTCTTTCAGTTTCTCAAAACTTACTCTTCTGATTATTCATTCTATTTTTATTATTTTTTCTTTTATTAAATCATAGCTATGTACGTTAATGCAATCATGGGGCACAATGTGCTGGTTTTATATACAATTTGAAATACTTTCATCAAACTGGTTAATGTAGCCTTCATGGCATCCTCTTATTGTTTTAAGACATTTATATTCTACATTCAGTAAGTTTTACATGTACCCTTGTAAGATGCACTGTAGGTGTGGGCCCACCAATTACCCTCCCTCCATCCATCCTCCCCTCCCCTCCCTTTCCCTTTTCCCCATATTCTTGGGCTATGATTGGGTTATAGCTTTCATATGAAATCTATAAATTAGTTTCATACTAGGACTGATACTTTACTTAGATATTTTTTTCTTCCATTCTTGAGATACTTTGCTAAGAAGAATATGTTCCAGCTCCATCCAAATAAACATGAAAGAGGTAAAGTCTCCATCTTTCTTTAAGGCTGCATAATATTCCATGGTGTACATATACCACAATTTGTATCTTCCTTTCTACTGTGGGTCTATTATTTATAAATCTTTAATAAGCCTCCCCAATACTTTATAAATAAGGAAATAGTTACAAATATAATTATCTTTTGGTATCTGTGTGGGATTGGTTCTAGGAGCTCAATGGACAGTAAAGCCCAGCATGCTGAAGGCCCTGATATGAAATTGTGTAGTATTTGCTTATGCACATTCCACATATACTTTAAATCATCTTACTTACAATACTTATAATTAATACAATACAGTACAATACAAATATACACACAATATACAATATAAATGCTATATAAATAGCTGTTTATACAATATTGATCAGAATATATAATGACAAAAAAAGCCTATACATATTCAGTACGGATGCAACCATTGTAGGCCTACAATTACATTTTTGATCCATAGTTGTTTGAATTTGTAGATGTGGAACTCTTTTTAATCTGAACTCTGCTTTGTTGTCTGGCCTTCTTTTATAAGGCAATGCTCCTTTACTCTATTAAATTCAACCTTCACTAGTTAAAGTTCTTGTAGTTTTGCATCTCTTAACATGTAGGCCTTTACATGGTATTCTCTCTTCCTTTCCTCTGCTTTCTCTGAGATTAATTTTTTAGTGACTCCTAACTCTCCTTCCCTGTATAGTTTTAACTATGACTTCACGTATAAATCACCTCTTCTCTGGGCTCTCAGGGCTGTATTGAGAGTCCTTCTTGTGTATAATCAAGTGAGAGTGTTTTATCACTATTATGATGATTATAACCCTGAATTGAATTTTTTTATTTATCACTTTCTCTTTCAATTAGAGAATACTTTGATAGGTGATTAAAGAAAAGTATTGTGTCTGATTCCTCATCCTCCCAATTTATAAGATAAAAAATTATAAGTGATGGACTTTTTTTGAATTTTGGATAGAAATAGAGATGTAGTAAAGCTTCTATCTTTTATTTTCTCCTCAGAAATTATGTCATTAAGACTTTTAATTTCAATAGGTGTTTACCTTTAAAAGGTTAAAATGACTATACTTAAGTATAACAATTAATGTATTTCAGAGCAAGACATTCTATCCTTCAACCTTTTGAATGTGAAGAGCTTTTAATCTTCCTTCAGCAGGATATTTTCACTGCATATGCGTGCCTCTTAACACGTGTGCCATTTTGTTCTGAATGTTTGACAGAAAAATTATTCAACCGGTCCTTCAGCTGTCAAAGCATGAGGTTTGTGATGCTTCAACAAGCAGCACAAACTCTTCCAACTGCACTGCACCTGAGCAGGGGCAAACCTCCGCTGGGAACTCCTGCCTTCAATGTTTCAAAGCACACACAGGACACTTAACACTTTTCGACATTAGGTCTCCTGTACTTCTGCAAAATCGGTCTCTGCTGATCACTCCTTACTTTTTACCTAGGGTGACAGTGATATGATTGATACTGTTTACTGACTTCTCAACAGGCCTCTAAATAGTATTGTCTTTGACATCTAGTTTATCTCTAGTGTCTTACTTGTCAATTATTTATCTTACATGTTAATTATGTCTTTATTTAATGGTCACCTTCTTCTGGAGAGTTCCATATGCTTGTACACTTATTAATATCATGAAAAGACTAATAGCAGAGAGTGATGAAAAATAATATAAAAACAGGGTTTTGGGTACGGGGGAACTTGAAACAGTCTCACTTTGTCACCCCGGGCAGTATGTCATAGTGTCATAGCTTACAGCAGCCTCAAACTCTTGGGCTCAGGCAATTCTCTTGCCTTAACCTCCCAAGTAACTGGGGCTACAGGCATCCACCACCATGGCAGCTAGTTGTTTCACTTCCTGTCTGTGGTTAGTTCTTTCTTTCTTCTTCTTCTTTTTTTTTTTTTTTGTAGTGCTGGGGTCTCACTTTTGTTCAGGCTGGTCTCCAACTCCTAAGTCCAGTGATCCACCCCCATTGCCCTCTCAGAACACTAGGATTATAGGTGTGAGTCACTGTGCCCAGCCCAGAACCATTTAAACTACTCCTGAGAAGCATGCCCTATACATTTTTGCCATGTAAGAAAAGTTATTCATACAAGGAAACTCTTGTATTATTTTATAGAAAAACATTTATGTTATGAGAAATTTATGTACTGTTTAAGATATAGGACAGTATTATTACTGTCTAATTATGTGAAGCTATTGTTCTTCCTCTATTAATTATCTTCATTTGTGACCCCTTAATTTTCCCCAAACCATGAAACTTGAAACATTCATCAAGTTCAGCTTTTCATGTCCTCATATTTATCAAATCCTATTAAATCTATTGTGTTTACTCTTTCAGACCATACATATTAAATCCTTATCACATGCCATAAACTTTGACATATGGTAAGATGACAGGAGAGACAGAATCTGCATAATCCCTGACATCCAGGTTCTTGTGGACTAGTTTCAGAACAGACATTAATCATAATCTCACAGAAAAGCTGCATTAACACCACAAGGATTTGAAGGAGAGATTGTTAGTGTTATATAATAAAACCCTACTTAAGAAGTGATACATTGTGCGTAAACTGAAAGTTAGCTTGATTAAATAATTCCATAATATATACATATCTAAAAACCACATTGTATTTTATAAAAACATAAAATTATTGTTATTATTTTAATTAATTAAAATGTAGGTCTTGAGGTGATAAAGGGAGGTTTGAAATATTTCGGACAACAGGCAGAACATGTCCCAAGGATCAGTGGTCAGAAGTGCCTCTTAGGTGAGGTACTAATGGAAGAAAGTGTGAATGGATGGAGTGAAATGTTTCCAAAGTGTCTCTATAAGTTTAGTAGCAACTTTTCTATTTCAAACCTTATAAGACATATTTAAAAATCTGGCCAATGATTTACTTTAGGCAGAAGTTGGAACATGAGAAATTAATGGGATTAGATTTTTGCTTTGAAAAAAGATAACTCAGCTGTGTAAAGAAAAGTTTGGAAGAGAGCAAGGAATTGGAGGAAATTATTTGAGATGCTACTGAGAAAAGATGATCTCTCTTAGGAATCATTGAAGATGGCATTAACAGTAATGTATTATTATCTATATTTTACTATTTAGGGAAGAATTAGAAATTACCAAGTTTTATGGGAAAAAAGAATCAAATTTTCTGGCCATATTGATTTGAACATGCCTTACAGAATAACAGTGTGTGATGTCACATTGTCAGATAGAAACTTGTGCAATTCCAGGCTAAAGACAGAATTCTGAGCTGACTGTGGAGGAGAGATTATTAAACCCAATATGTAGACGAAATTACTTAAGTGTGAAAGTAAAAAGAGGCCTAAGTTTGGGATGTGATGATTTTTAGCAAATAATGACTAAGGTAATAATGATGAAATTTGAAAGCAAAACAAAGAAAATAGAGAGAAATAAAATCAGCTAAAATAAAATGTCATAAGTGGCATAGAAAAATAATATTTCAAAAGAAACTGACTGACTAAGAAAGAATGAAGGCATGTGTCTAAAAAATATAGTTGTATAGAAATGTTCATAACAATATTTTAGTCAAAAACTGGAAAGCACCCAAATGTCTAATGAATGCTTAATATATTATAAAATATTACTCAGCAACAAAAGTGACAAGCTAATAGTATATTTAACAGCATGTATAAAATATCAGAAGCATAGTACTAAGGTAAAAAAGACAGAGACAAAACACTGAAGAATTCTACCCATAAGCAATTTTATTAAAAGATAAATGATTTTGAAATAAAGCACATTAACTCTGGGCTCAGTGATAGGGAGGACGTAAGAGGGGAGAAAATAGACAGAAAATTATAAGGGAAGTTTTGGAGTTTGGGAAATACTTAATACCTTGAATATTATAGCAATTAAATGCTGAATTTTATTTTAAGTAAATTATAATTCAGAAAAAAACTGGCTAACTAAAGAGTTGTGGGGGGGTCACAAAAATCAAATAGTTTTAGTGTTGTGGTATAATTTAAACTAAAAAATATTTATTAGTTTAAAAACTGTGGACATAGTAGTTTATTAAAATGATTTTACTAGATATTAAGAAAAGAGTGATTATTTGTAATAACAAATAATTTATAATGACTGAAGAAAATTTTCCAAAATCTAAGTTGATAGATTACTTTTTATTTTTCTTTAGTCAATTCCCAACAGATGCATATAATTTTTGTGTGTGTGAGTAAAATACAATCTATTGAAAAGAATCAAACATTTAATTTGGGCTGACATGAATGACTTAAAATTTTTGGCTTCAAAGAACAGTCAAGTGTCATTATCATACAAATAATTTTCTTCTGTTAAATCTAACTTAATATAATAAGGATATTTTCTGATTCAAATATTTTTGAAGTTAAAATAGTATGTTATCTAAAGTAGAAAATAGAACTTTTAAGGGCATTTAAATAATTGTGATTGCATAACCATATTTGATAAGAGAGAACATAAATATTAGCTTACATATTTGATCATTTTACCAGGCACAATTTGTATACCACCCCCTAAATATGTGTCTCAGAAGAGTAAATCACAGTTTATATTCAAAAATTAATCATAAAATATTTTATAAATATATAATTGATGAAATATAATATTATACTAGTTAGACCAAAGAGGCTAATATAGTTTTTGTTTCTATTATTCAAAACTCTTGCCTTTGGATGTGGGCATTTATTACTATGATTTTTCCTCTGGGACTGTGTTTGCTATAAATCATAGATAATGATAACCTATGCTCCTATTATCATTTATGTCAAAGAATATTTTTATTTCTATCTTTATCACCTCATTGACCCAACCATCAGCAATAGGGTGCTTAGTTTCTATGACTTTGTGTAGGGATGAATGTTTCTGTTGGAATTGATTTCTGATTTTATTCCACTGTACTCTGAGAAGACACACAGTATAATTTCTATTTTTTTTTAATTTGTTGAGACATATCTTTACCTCGGATGTGATTAATCATAGAGAATGTTCCATAGCTGATAAGAGAAAATTATATTCCGTAGTTTTTAACTAAAATGTTCTTTAATGTCTATTAGGGTCCCCCCCTTTGTTTTCTAGAATTCTGTTTAAGTCCATTGTTTCTTTCCTTTTTTTTTCTGTTTGGAGGATTTAGCCTGTTCTGTCAGTGGGAAGTCGATATCTCTGGTGATTATGGTGCTGCTGCTTATGATTTTATTTAGATCAAATTGAATTTGCTTTATAAATCTGGATGCTCTTGTGTTAGGTGAATAAACGCTGGTAAATCTTCTTGTTGCATTTTCCCTTCACCATTATATAGTGACCATCTTTGCCTTTCTTTCCTTTGTTGATCTGAAATCTACGTCATTTGATATGAGAATGGCTATACCAACTTTCGCTTGGTTTCCATTTGCAGGGACTGTTGTTTTCTTGTGGGTTTGATGTGTGTCCTGAAGACAGCAGATACTTGGTTGCTATTTTTTTAATCAAGTCAACCAGCATATGTCTTTTCAGAAAGGGATACAAGCCATTCACGTTTATTGAAAGTATTAATATGTGTGGTGGATTTCTGTTCACCATATTGGGTAGAAAACTTGTTTTACCTCTTGAGCCATTTTTGTATCTGGTCTCTGAACTAGCTTTTGAATGGCTCTACACTGTTGGGTATCTATTGTGCTGATCATTGCACAGGGTATCCATAAAGTGGACACTACGTATAATGCAGGTCTGAGTATTTCCTGAAGCGTATATCTGGTGTTGGCAAATTTCTTCACATTTAAAAGACAGAAATATCAAAAGATCAGTAATCTAATGAATTTTCTCAAGCAACTGTAAAAAGAAGAACAATTTAAAACCCAATAGAAGAAAAAGAAATAACCAAGATCAGAACAGAAGTAAATGAAATTGAGAGCAAAAGAATTATATGGAAGATTAATGAAGCAAAAAATTGTTTCTTTGAAAAGATAAATAAAATTGACAAGCCTTTTACTAGATTAACCAGAAAGAAAAAAGACCCTAATAAGCTCAATTAAAAATCAAAAAGTAGAAGTCACAATTGAGATCATAGACATACAAAACCTCACCTCAGAACACTATAAAAATCTCTGTGCTTATAAACTTGAAAACATGAAGGACATGAATAAATTCTTGAAAACACACAACCCTCCACTCAATCAGGAACATTGATTGAGTGTACAACTCCTGAACATTTTCATATCAAATGCAAAAATTAAAGGAGCAACAAAAAATCCTTCAAGCAAAAATAAAGACTCAGACCAGATGATTTCACACTCAAACTTTACCAAACCTACAAAGAAAAAATTGTACCTATATTACAAAAATTAGTCCATAATATTGAGAAGGAAGAAATTCTTCCCAGTTCATTCTAAGAAGCTGGTATCACCTTGATATCAAAGCCAGAGAAGGAACATAACTAAAAAAATATATCCCAATATCCCTTATGAATATAGAGATGCAAAAATTCTTAATAAAACCTTAGCAAACCAAATCCATCTGCACATCAAAAAACAAAATTAAATTACCATGACCAAGTGAGCTTCCACCTAGATAGACAAGGATGCTTCAACATATACAAGTCTATAAATATCATTCATAAATAGACAGACACAGAAATATTATTTGACAAAATTCAGCACCTTTTACAGATAAGAAAACTGAACAAAATTTGTACAGATGGAACACACTCAAAATTATAAAGGCCATATATGTCAAATCCACAACCAAGGTCGTACTGAATGGGGAATAATTGAAAGCATTCCCACTTAGAACTAGAACTAGACAAGGCTGCCAGCATTCACTACTTGTATTCAACATAGTGCTGGAAGTCCTAGCTAGACTAATCAGGCAAGAGAAGGAAATTAAGAGTGTCCAAATGCAGAAAGTATAGGTAAAACTATGGCTCTTTGCTGATAATATGATCTTATAAATAGAAAACCCAAAGAATCCATCAAGAGACTTCTGGAATTGATAGTAAATTCAGTAAGTCTCAGGCTACAAAATCAACGTACATAAATTACCAGTTTTCATTTATGACAATAAGAGTCAAGATAAGAATCAAATCAAAGATAAAATACTTTTCACAGTAGTAGCAAAAATATATACTTAGGAATATACATAACACAGTGGGTGAATCGACCCTCTTGGGAGAACTATGAAACACAGAGAAAAGAAATTGCACAGGATATAAACACATGGAAAAATACACATGTATATCATGTTCATGAATCAACAGAATCAACATTGTTGAAACAGCTATACTACTCAAGCTGATTTACAGATTTAATGCAGTCCCATTAAAAAGCCAACACCATTTTGGCAGATTTAGAAAAAATAGTCACACCCTCTATATTCAACCTCTCTGATCATCAGTGAAATGCAAACCAGGAAAGACTCAATTAGCAATGCAACCTTACATAATAAGGACAAAATGGGAAGCATCACTTTACCAGACTTCAAGTTATACCACAAGGGTATAGTAACCAGAACAGCATAGTATTGGCAAAAAACAGATACATAGTCCTAAGGATCAGAACAGAGCGCCTGAAGTGGAAACCTACTCATATTCCCATCTGATTTTTGACGAAGCAGATGAAAACAAACACTGGAAGAAAGAAAGAATTCCTGTGACACAAAGATTGGATAGCCACATGTGAAAGACTAAAACAGAATCTGCACCTCCCAGCACTCCCCAAAACTAACTCACAATAGATAAAGGACTTAAACCTAAGGCATGAAACTGTAAGAATTCTGGAAGAAAATGTTGGAAAAACTCTTGTATGTAACAGCCTAAGGAGAGAATTATGAAGAATACTCCAAAAGCAATCATAGCAACCACAAAAACAAATGGGACCTAATCAAATCCAAAAGTTTCCTCACAGCCAAGGACACAATATAGTAAATAGATACCTCCAGAGTGAGAGAAAAATATTTGCAAATATTTTCATTTGCTATATACCCAATGAAGAGTTGATAACAAGAATCTATCTAGAACTCAAGAAAATTAGCAAGGCAAAATCAAACCACCCAATTAAAAAGTGGGCAAAAGGCATGGCCAGAAACGATTCAACTAAATATAGTCTAATGTCTGGGTACGGTGGCTCACACTTGTAATCGTAGCACTCTGGGAGGCCAAGGAGGGTGAATTGCCTGAGCTCACAGGTTTGAGGCCAGCCTAAGCCAGAAGGAGACCTCATCTCTAAAAATAGCTGGGTGTTGTGGCAAGTGCCTGTAATCCCAGGTACTCCAGAGAGGGTGAGGCAAGAGAATTGCTTGAGCCCAAGAGTTTGAGGTTGCTGTGAGCTATTGGTGCCATGGCACTCTACGGAGGGCGACAAAGTGAGACTCTGTCTCTAAATAAATAAATAAATATAGTCTAATGGCCAAAAAACACCTGAAAAATTGTCCAACCTCTCTGATCATCAGGGAAATGAAAATAATACTACAATGAGATATCACCTAACATCAATGAGAATAGCTTTTACCAAAAAGTTCCAAAACAACAAGTGCTGACATAGATGCAGAGAGAAAGAAACTTGCATACGCTGTTGGTGGGACAGCTGGCTAGTAAACCTCTATGGAAGGTAGTAGGGAGATAACCTCAAAGCACTAAAAGTAGACCTCTTATTTGATTCTGCAATCCCAGTAGGTACTTACCCAATGGGAAAAAAAAAAGATATTTTATCAAAAGACACATGCACCTGAATATTTACACCAGCACCATTCACAATTGCAAAGATGTAGAAACAACCCAAGTGCTCATCAATACATAAGCAGATTAATACAGTGGGATACCATGAAGCACTACTCAGCCATAAATAAATGTGGTCTAGTATCTTTGGAACAACCTGGATGGAGCTGGAGACCATTCTTCTAAGTTAAGTATAGCAAAAACAAAAAAACAAATACTACATGTACTCACTACTAAACTGAAACTAGCCGGTCAACCCTATGTGCACATATGGAAGTATAACCCAATGGAAATCAAGTAGGTGGGAAGAGGTAGGGAGGCTATGGATGGATACAACGCACACATTCTGGGTGAAGGGAACACTTATAACTTTGACTTGAAATGTATTAAAGCAAATTATGTAACCAAAATATATGTACTATTTTGATATTCTGATTAAAAAAAGTTCTTATTTTGATACAGTAAATGAAGCAATTAATATTAAGGATATTGCTTCTGATGTAATGGCCTCAGTGGAGAGAACCCAGTGAATGTCTAGCCTATTTTGATGGGCAAAGACGGGGGATAGCTGTATGCATAATATAAAGAATGGGGTAATCAGTGTGTACACTTGAGCTTCTTTCAAGCCTACAGTGATGAGAAACTCTATTTCCCAATAATTTTTCCAAAATATGAAACAATTCACATAACAGTGGTTATTGGACAATAGCTGGGCACCGGCATTAGGAGTTTTTTGTTTTGTTTTAATGAAAGCCTTTGGCCTTTTTGCTTTGCTTTTATTATTCTTGGTTCTGTTCTGAAGTTGTCAGTGATATCCACACTGAATCCACATTTCCCTTGATATGAAAATGGCTACTACTCACTAATTTAAGATTATAGATGAGAAATTAGAGCTTTAGCAATTGGCTAGATATACTCTCACTATCATTTGTGTGTGTGGGCATGAGGGCGTATTTCTACTGTCTGGCACTGGTTAAAATTGCAAATAGCCCAAGGCAATTTTGCAAGGCTTGATTATAAATTAAGTAAGCTTATAGGCAACAACACTTATGATGACTAACCTTACCAATATCATAGATATAATTTTATGTAGAACTTCAGATGTGTCTACTTTTGAAAATTAACTCAGAGTAGACCAAACACCTCAAATAGTTTTGTCCACGAATACATTTTAAATCCATAAGAGGCTCTAATTTTTAAATATATTTTGTACATTGAAGTATCCACTTAATATTCCAGATGATTTCTGAGCATTCGATATATTATACCTGAAAGTGAATCATTTCTCTCTAAATATAAATATAGGTATATATAATTTATTTACATAAAACGCAAGTTCCTTCTAAATATATACAATTTATAAATTGTTTTCATCATTGTAGCAGTATACTAATGAAGAAACTAGGCTGTGTAAAATCATGGTACACAGGGTGGCTCTAAGGTTGTATGCAGACTGCACAAACCGGGCACCCTCTTATACCATTTTGCATGATTGGTACTGAATATATTTTTCTAACCATTCCATAACTGAACTCTCATTAAATTGATTTCATGATTTAAGAATTTTGTGAAAAGGTGCCAGTTGCTCAAAAACCAAGCTTATAGGCAAAGCCCAACAGTATGCAGAAAACTAACCTAGTTAAAATGCCAGAGCCTTGGGCTATAAAACAAGACACTGAAACTTTCACCACCCATATCCCTGACACTGGGAAACTGGAAGAATTGTTATGATCCATCAATGAAATAAGGTTTACAGGATCCAGCCTTTCCTTGTGTCATTAGATCTAGATTCATCACCCAGACCCAATCACCTGATTAGTGGAACCTATAACTGATATTTAGGCTGTAGCTTCTGGGGAAACTGCCAAAAACAAAACATGGAGATTTAAGCTTCTGCTTAAGGAGAATGCCTTTGGGGAAATTCCTCATGTAAGATGGGAAAGAGTTTCAGATTTTGGTGTCCCAAGTGAGAAAAAGAAACATACTATGGATATTATCAGTGATTTTCGAGAAGCAAAGACTGCAATCTATTCCCCATATGCACTGACAATTGCTTCTATTTGCTTAAAGTTCTCCTGGTACAATATATGAAGATTAATTAATGCCCATGGTTTTTAGCCCAGTTGACACTCTTTAATTATGAAGCAGCAGTTCATAACTTATGACTACATTACTTAAAAATTGTGACGCTCTAAATCTTACTAGTGTGGCAGATAGAGGTTCATTACCATGTTAGAACATCAGTGTGCTCAGTCAAGAGCAAAAATTAAGCAGGAATTTCAAGTAGATATTTCCATAAAACCTTCAGGTTTCTATCTAAGAAGCAGTCAGAAACACATGGGACTTGTTAAGACTTTTGGACAACGTTCTAGACTCCACTGTCAAATACTGCTAGACCCCAGAGAGACCATTTGAAGAATTATTTTTATAAATACACTTTGGAGTTAGGCCAACATCTGTGTTCTGGCTGTTCCATTTTAATATATAACTCTCTGGATCTCTGTCTCTTCTAAGTCATAGTGGAAATAATATCAAATTTAAAATGTAATGATGAGGAAGAGGATGGTAATGGTGGTAGAGAAAGGAGGTTTTTAAAATTTTTTTATTAAATCATAAACACATAGATCATGTATACACGAATGCATGTATGGGGTACAATGTGCTGATTTCATATAGAATTAGGAACGTTTACATCGCATTGGTTAGTATATAGCTCATCTCGTTTACTTAATTATTGTGTTAAGCCATTTATACTCTAACTTAATAGATCCATCCGATATGTACCCTTGCATTATGCACCATAGTTGTGATCCCACCATTTGCCCTCCCTCAATCTTACCTCCCCCCTCCTCTCCCAAGCCCCCTCCTCCTGCCTTCATCTTGGTCCATAGTTCTGATCTATTCTTCATATATTATAAATTGGTTTCATAATAGTACTGAGTACACTGGATACTTTTTCTTCCATTCTTGAGATACTTTACTAAGTAGGATTGTGTTCCAACTCCATCCATGTAAATGTAAAAGAAGTAAAGTCTCCATCTTTTTTTAAGACTGCATTCACCCTGATTCCTAAACCAGGAAAAGACCCAACAAGAAAATAAAATTATAGACCAATATCTTTAATGAACATAGATGCAAAAATATTCAATAAAATCCTACCAAACAGAATCCAGCAACATATAAAACAAATTATACACATGACCAAGTGGGTTTTATCCCAGGGTCTCAAAGTTGGTTCAATATACATAAATCTATAAATGTAATACATCACATAAACAAACTAAAAAACAAAGGCCATATGATTCTTTCAATAGATGCAGAAAAAGCTTTTGACAATATCCAGCATCCTCTCATGATCAGAACATTTAAGAAAATAGGTACAGAAGGGACTTTTCTTAAACTGATAGAGGCCATCTACAGCAAACTCACAGCCAATATCATATTGAATAGAGTAAAATCGAAAACATTTCCACTCATATCAAGAACCAGACAAGGTTGCCCATTGTCTCCACTGCTTTTTAACATTGTAATGGAAGTCTTAGCCATTGCAATCAAGCAAGAGAAGGCGATCATGGGTATACAAATAGGGTCAGAGAAGATCAGTGAAGATCAATCTTTCACTATTTGCAGATGATACAATTTTATACCTGGAAAATCCCCAAGGACTCAACTACAAAACTCTTAGAAGTGATCAAGGAATACAGTAGCATCTCAGGATACACAATCAATACTCACAATTCAGTAGCTTTGATATATACCAATAATAGTCAAGCCAAAAAATAGTCAAGGACTATTCCTTTTACAGTTGTGCCAAAGAAGATGAAATATTTGGGAATTTACCTAACAAAGGATGTGAGAAAGGAGTTTGTGAAAAATTGTCCAAAACTTCACATAAACATAGTGCTGTATGCATACTTTTCTTCATCTCCTTTTCCTCCCAGCATCTCAGTTAGATTGAATTATCTTGATTGACTTCCAATTGCAGGTAATCTCATCTGCCTCTCATTCAATCCACATGTACTAGGCCCCT
>CAUYQV010102186.1:0-17140 GCA_963574575.1 Galagoides demidoff
TTGCTACTTCCTAACTGTAATTCTGCTACTGTTATGAATCGTAATATAAATATCGGATATGCAGGATGTATTCAGGCGACTGCTGTGAAAGGGTCATTCGACCCCCAAAGGGGTTGCGACCCACAGGTTGAGAACCGCTGACCTAAACCATCCTTCAAAGCAATTTTGGAACTTTTTCTGGAATGGCCATCAGAGCTGTCATCTCATGAAACATAACAATAATCAATGTCACTCAGAAGACACCATCACACGTTGTCAGGTACACAACTGTGAGAGACTGTGAGAGACGGTACCCCAAGGTCATGAACCTTTACTGAGCTGTTGGCACCGTGCTGCCACTGTAACTGCATGGCGGCAAGTTTGAGAACTTAATTGTCAGACCTTCATACGATGCCACCTCTTATGGCCACTGCAGAAAAAAGTCCCAAAATTCCTTTGAAGTGTGGACTAGGTGCTGGCGTTGGTGCATGGCTTCCCAAAGGGAGGACTTTGAAGGCCACTGTAGTGATATTCAGTAAGAACGTATGGAGTACTTATTCTAGGATTTGTTCATGAACTTAATTGTCAGACCTTATAAAAGATATTCCCCTCGTCATTTCCCTTTCCATTTCCCAGTGAATAATTTTCTGAAGTTGCTGTTGTTGGCTGATTAGAAACACTACACTTTTAAGTCTCTTGACTTCAAGTATCTCAACACTTATCTTACCAGTTTTCTAAATATTAGCGGTCAGTTTTGAATGGAATATGGCTACAGGTTATCCTCCAAACGAGTTTTCAGGCTTAGTATTTGGTCACCAAAGAAACCCAGATGCCCCTAACTCTAACCATTTTCTGAAAACATTACTTAGTTTTCAACAACACAAAGGCCCTCAACGGTCCAAAGCTCTGGTTTTAGTGGCAGAAAAGGGGGATGTGTTGGATTCAAAGACCAGCCCCGTTCTTCTCATTGCTGGGAATGGGAGTGTGGCTACTATATTTAACACTGGTAGAAGACAAATGATTTGTTTCAAAAACACCTCAAACTGTCAGTCTGCTTCCAATTTAGCTAATTTCTCCGTGGCCAATGGCTGGAGTGAGGAATTGTGATATGTTAACCTAGAAAAAGACTCTCAACCAGTTGGTCCACATTTACCCCATTCTTCCTGCACACACACAACCCCAGTCCCTGGAGGCTCCTTCTGTGTCCAGCTGGCCATCTTCCAAACGACAGCCACATGTCTGAGTATAATCACAAAAAGCAAATTACTCACAGACTAAGTTTTGCTTCCCAGTTCCCTAATAATTCAACCTACTAAGTTGAATTACCAGGACTCACTGAATACGCCTCCTCCGGGTTACTGCTGTAAGGAACCTGCACAGTGTATCTCTGTGACCACGGACATAAATGATCAGGCCACCCAGAGCACCACCCACAGAGGCCACATCCAGGCAGCAGCAACGTACTTGGCCGTCCGCACTTCTAAGGTGCCCTTGAGCTTGTCCTCGCTGTCGTTTTCAAAGTACATCAGCTTGGACTGGCGGAGGACAAACCAGCGCCTCTTCCAGTTTCTCCTGGACAGTGTGGAGGAGCCTCCGCCTTTTTTGTGCAGCCATCCTTGCTTGAGGGCCTCTTGCTTGGAGCGGAACCACAGGAAGGTTTCATCCTTGAGAACGCACCAGCGGCGCTTCCAAGAGTTCATGAGGCCACCTGTTCTCCCCAAGGGTGGGTAGAGAGAGGTTTAAGACAGGTCAGCCAAGTAACATCCACCGCAGGTCTGAAGGTGTGGCCTATCTCTACCTTTCCCCAGCTGACATGCACTCAAAGACACCCCTCGGTGAGGGATGCACCCCAGTTCACATTCAGGGGTGCCCTAAACAGATAATCATACCAGCTTGGCTGATTACCCAGGAATGTTGTCTCTTCTTTATACCCAAAGCAGTTCCTCCTCGCTTAGCTGACATACTTTGGGAGGAGCTAACAGAAAGGCAAGTAGTGAACTGACCCTCTAACCTAGTAATGAATCGGTCATTTCCACGTGTATGGACCAGGCTGACCTCCAAAGGCCCCAGAGAGGGGAAATGAGTTTAAAGTCCTGTCAAAGTTTATGTTTCCTTCCTTATTTGATCAATGTGGGAACAAGAATTATCAGTGATTTTAGAGTTTTGCAATAATGTATAACTTAAACAGGAAAAGAAAACATGGCTTTTTGGATTAAAAAACATCTTTTAAATGAAAAACATCATCATCTGAAAATGGTTTATAGATATTAAAGTATAAGATTGAAACGATGAAAAAAATCAAGAGTCTAAGCTACATTATGATTGGATAAGCAAGCAGAAAATGTTGCTGCAATTGATCTAATGGAAAATTCCTTTTGGTTGAAAGAAATTAGATGATACAGATGTTATTGGATAAAAAAAAATGTCTGTGCTCTTCCAAGCAAGACAATTTTATCTTAGTATTTTAGATTCCCCAAGGGTGCTCAAAAGTGACATCTTCCTACCATCATTCAAAAATCTATTCATACTAGAAAAATGTCCACGTTATTTTTTTGATCAACCACTAATAAAAATAAGGAACACTTCAACATGAATATTTAAACTTAGTATTAACAAAATACTTTCCTTTTATAGGTTGGAAAATAAATTTAAAGCAGACCTTTTTAGATAATTTCTTCAAAGATGACTTCAACTATTATAAATCTAAGCCTTACTTTGGAACAAGTGAAGTCATGACACCGCTGATTTGCCTTCAATAAGCAGAGGACAGATGTACTTGGTATGCTGAATGATATAGATGGTTCTGTCTGTATCTAAAGCATTCCCTGCTCACTCGGCTGACACACTGCTGGTGATCGTGCCAAATCTCAGAGCTATTTCCTCGCCAGCAGCAAACTTGCCAAGCACTGCCAGCATGAAACATTGCTAGTTTTTTGCTTTGTGACTTTAATCTGGGTTTCTTAAAACAAGCCCAGAGGAAAATGTAGTGCAAAGTGATTCTATTATCTTATCGTCTTTAAAGGATGAAGCTTATTCACAGTTGTTTCAAAGACTAGAACAGTCATCACAACAGCCCTCACTGATGGTTTAATCTGTCGCTCATTTGTTATTAACAGCACTTACTGCCAGCCCTTCCTCTACAATTCCGGATGCTCTCTTGACACTTTATCATTTAGAGGATCTGATCAGTGCTATTTAATTTCCTAATTGGAAACACCTTTAGTATAAGCTACTTGGCTGGAGAAATGCATTTATGCCCATAAAGTATAAGCTGGTGATTGGATTTTCATTTTCATTGGTTTCTTTGAAAATATTTAGCTCTACTTTATTAAAAATCTTGCTGGGCTCAGCGCCTGTGGCTCAATCAGCTAAGGTGCCAGCCACATACACCTAAGGTGGCGGGTTCGAATCCCCGACCTGGGCCCGCCAAACAACAATGATGGCTGCAACCAAAAAATGGCCGGGCATTGTGGCAGGCGCCTGTGGTCCCAGCTACTTGGGAGGCGGAGGCAGGAGCCTCGCTTGAGCCCAGGAGTTGGAGGTTGCTGTGAGCTGTGATGCCATGGCACTCTACCCAGGGGGATAGCTTGAAGCTCCGTCTCAAAAAAAACCCAAAAAAATCAGTTGATCATGTACATATGGATCTACTTCTGACTCCATTTTATTTCTTTGATTTATAGATCTAAGCTTACCCCCACTATCTTCATTATAAGTGTCTTAATTTGTAAGTGCTGAAATCAGATAGTTTAAATCCCTTAACTTTGCTTCTCCTTTTCAAAGTTGTTTTGGCTACTTGTGAACCTTTATATTTTCTTTTTTTTTTTTTTAACCTTGCATTTTCATGTAAATTTTAGAATGAACTTGTCATTTTCTTTTCTTTTTTTTGGGACAAAACCCCAAGCTGTCATCCTGGGTAGAGTACTATGTCATCACAGCTCACAGCAACCTCCAACTCCTGGGCTTAAGCGATTCTCTTGCCTATCAGCCTCCCCAGTAGCTGGGACTACAGGTGCCTGCCACACCGCCTGGCTTTTTTTTTTTTTTTTTTTGGTTGTAGTTGTCATTGTTGTTTGGCAGGCCCAGGCCAGATTCAAGCCTACCAGCTCAGGTGTATGTGGCTGGCGCCTTAGCCACTTGAGCTACAGGTGCCAAGCCAGGCTTATCATTTTCTACCAAAAAAAAAAAATCCTGCAAGAGTTTTATTGCACTGAATCTATTGATCAATTTCAGGCAAAAGAGTGTCAGCCTCTCAAGTATCTAGGAGTACAGGTGTGCCCCACTACACCTGACTAATTTTTAAAAAACTTTTTAGAGATGGGGTCTTACTGTGTTGCCCAGGCTGGTCTCTTAACTTCTGGCCTCAAGTGATCCTCCCACTTCAGCCTCCCACAGTGCTGGGATTACAGGCATGAGCCACCTCACTTGCCCATTTTATTCTTTTTGATGCTATTATAAGTGGAATTGTTTTCTTGATTTCATTTTCAGATCGTTACATTGCTAGCATACTAAAGTACAATTGATTTTTGTGTGTTGACCTTCTGTCCTGTAACCTAAACTCCTACTTTGCTGAGAATTTTTATCAGGAATGGATGTTGGGGGGGGGGGTTGTTTGTTTGTTTTTTAAACAAGGCCTCACTTTGTTGCTGGTCATAAGGGCAGTGGCATGATAATAATAGCTCATTGCAGTCTCAAACTTCTGGACTCAAATAAGCTTTCTGACTGAGCCTTCCAAGTAAGGAACTACAGGCATGTGCTACCATGCCTGGCTAATTTTTGTAATATTTTTTTTTTTGGCTGGGGCTGGGTTTGAACCCGCCACCTCCTGCATATGGGGCCGGCGCCCTACCCTTTTGAGCCACAGGTGCCGCCCTATTTTTGTATTTTTATGTAAAGACAGGGTCTGTGTTGCTCAGGCTGGCCTTCAACTCCTAACCTTAAGTGATCCTCCTTCCTTGACCTTATAGAGTCCTGGCATATACATGAGCCATCATGCCTAGCCTGGCTGTTGGATTTTGAGATAATCAAATGGTTTTCCTTTTTTAATGTCTCTCTCTCTCTTTTTTTTTTTTAGAGACAAAGTCTTGCTCTGTCACCCTGGGTAGAGTGCAGTGGTGTCATCACAGCTCACTGCATCCTCAAAACTCTGGGTTCAAGTGATCCTCTTGCCTTATTCTCCCTAGTAGGGGGTACTACAGGCAAGTGCCACAACACCCAACAGATTTTTCTAATTTTAGTGGAGATGGGATCTCTTGCTCAGGCTGGTCTCAAACGCCTGAGCTCAAGCAGTACTCCCTCCTTGTCCTCCCAGAGTGCTAGGATTACAGGTACAAGCCAATGCCCCAGCTCTTTTTTTTTTTTTCTAGTGTCTTAGTATGGTAAATTACATTAATTTTTGTATGTTCATCCACTTGGTCATGTGTGTTAAATTTTTTTGTATTCAATTTGGTAAATTTGGAACTTTTGTATTTATATTAATGAAGATATTAGTCTATAGTATTCTCTTTCTAATATGGTATCCTGGCTTCAATAAAGATGTCAGAAACTGTTGGAAGGTACTCTCTCTATTTTCTGGCAGACTTTGTGTAGAAGTAGTAGTATTTTTTCCTTAAATATTTGGTAAAATTAGCCAGTGAAGCCATATGGGTTCTTAATCATCTGTGTGGAAAGTTTTTTCACTACAAATCTGATTTGTTTCTTTCTTCCTTTCTTTTTTCAGAGACAAAGTCTCACTTTGTCACCCTTGGTAGAGTGCTGTGGCATCAGCTCACAGCAACCTCAAACTCTTGGACTTAAGTGATTCTCTTGCTTCAGCCTCCCAAATACCTGGGACAACAGGCACCCACCACAATGCCCAGCTGTTTTTTGTTGTTGTTGTTGTTGTTGTTGGAGTTGTCATTGTTTTAGCTGGCCCAGGCTGGGTTCAAACCCACCAGCCTCGGTGTATGTGCCCAATGCCCTACCCACTGAGCTTCGGACGCCACCCAAATCTGATTTCTTTAATAGATACAAAGATATTATCTGTTTCTTTTTAGGTAAGCTTTGTTAGTTTGTGTCCATTTCATCTAAGTTGTCAAATTAATTGGCTTAGATTTGTTCATAGTATTTCTTTTATTTATTTATTTATGTTCATAGTATTTCTTTACTGCCCTTTTAACATCTGTTGGGTCGGTGATAAGGATTCTTTTTTTTGTTCTGACATTGGTCATTTATATTTCTGATCAGATTAGAAGTTTATCAACTTCATTGATCTCAAAAAATCAGTTTTTGGTTTCATGGACTTTCCTAATTTTTTTCTATTATTGATTTCTGTTATCTTATTTCCTTTCTTCTGCTTGCTTTGGGTTTGATCTGCTCTTTTTCTCCAGTTTCTTAAGGGAAAACTTAGAATTTAGTAGCTCACCATTTTTTAAAGGTTGTTTTTTTTTTTTCTAGTATAAGTTGTAATGTATATGTAGCTTTTTTTTTTTTTTTGATACAGAATCTCTGTGCCCCAGGTAGAATGCTGTGGCATCATAGTTTACAGAAATCTCAAACTCTTGGGTTCAAATAATCCTCTTGTCTCAGCCTCCCAAGTAGCTAGGTCTACAGGCACCCACCACAATACCTGGCTATTTTTAGAGATGGGGGTCTCACTCTTGCTCAGGCGGTTCTCGAACTCCAGAGTTCAGGCTATCCGCCTGCCTCTGCCTCCCAGAATGCTAGGATTATAGGCGCGAGCCCTTATGTATAGCACATCAATGTTGTGTTACTTCATATAGTTTATAAATGTATATTTGTTCACAATATAAATTAAACACTTTTTTTTTGAGACAGAGTCTCACTTTGTCACCCTTGGTAGACTACTGTGACATCACAGCTCACAGCAACCTCAAACTCTTGGGTTTAAGAGATTCTCTTGCCTTAGCCTCCCAAGTAACTGGGACTACAGGCATCTGCCACAATGCCCAGCTATTTTTTGTTGCAGTTGTCATTGTTGCTTAGCTGACCTGGGCTGTGTTTAAACCTGCCAGCCTCAGTGTATGTGACTGGCACTATAATCACTGTGCTACAGGCACCATGCCTAAATTAAACAGTTTTAAATAATGCATATGCATTATCAATAAAAGCTTAGGGATCAGCCGGAACGGTCTTTAATTGGAGCTCTAGGTTGACCCCTCATTGTAAATTTTAAGCAGAGACATCCATGGGAACAAGAAGATACTTGCAGTGTAGGATGGGGTGGCTGGAATGGAGACAAGATGTCTGACTGTCATTCCCTTGGGAAAAACCCTCAAGTAATGTGGAACAGTATGAGGGTACAGGTGGAACTTGGACAAGATCTCATCTGAGCTGCCAACACTGAGCCATTAGGATTATTTTAAAGGTTAGAGGTAATATGTGAAATACCTTGTGCATAGCAGATACTCAAAAAGTGATAGCTATTATCAAAACAAAAATCTGTTTCTTTTTTTTTTTTTTTTTTTTTGGCTGGGGCTGGGTTTGAACCTGCCACCTCTGGCATATGGGGCCAGCACCCTACAAAAATCTGTTTCTTTATCAATCAGAGATCATTGTGAAGGGACTGAATAACACAAACATTCTAAGTACAGTAGAATCTCTGTAGTTGACCACCTCCCTACCTTGACCATCTCCTTGAATTGACCTAATTTTCATAGACTGGACATATATCACATGTACATACCAGTACAGTAGGCCTAGTTCCTTATGTTGACCACCTATGTATGTTAACCAGTTTGTTATAGTCCATGGGTAGTCAACTTACAGAGAGTTTGTGTACCATCTATACCTCTAATTTGTGTAGTTTTATTGCGGCCATTTCTATCTCAACTTATTCTCAGGCTGAAAGATGGTTGCCTTTTTTTTTTTTTTTCTGTTTTCTCAAAATGGTTTTATTTATTTATTTATTTGTTGAGACAGTGTCTCCATCTGTTGCCCAATGGAGTGCAATGGCATCATTATAGCTCACAGTATCCTCATTGGGCTTAAGCTGGGACTTCAGGTACCCATCGTGACACCTAGCCAGTTTCTCTATTTTTAGTAAAGATGAGGTCTCACTGTTGCTCAGGCTGTCTCAAACTCCTGAGCCCAAGCAGTCCACCTGCCTCGGCCTCCGAGAGTGCTAGGGTTATAGGCATGAGCCCCCGCACCCGAACTGTTTTCTCAAGATGGTTTTTAACCAGTCAAAAGTCTTTGGGGCTATATACGATTGATGCTTTTCAACTCTTCACTGTCTTATTCGGAGGTTTCCTCACCTCTCTCCTGGTGGTCAGGACAGCCTCCTGGTAGAATGAGCCAGTCAGAGCCGCCTGAAGCCCCCTGAGGGGAAGTCCCACTTGTGGACAACTATCTGCTGAGGCTCCACAGTGCCCTCATCAGCAGATCACAACTCCCGTGGTCATCCTGGCAGCTGCCTACATACATGGAGCACTATTGTGCCTGGGACTTGGGCCCAATGCTGTTCATGTGCAGGATAACCTTCATGCCTTAATTCCACAGGGCTGGTCCCATTGTCCCCAGGCCCAGGAAAGTGGGCTGGGATCCAGATCTGCCACTTTAGCGGCACTCAGTCCCCACACTGTTGCTGTAAAAATGTTGTCTAGACCCAAATGGGTAGGCAAACACTTGGAGGACCACCTAGGAGACCCTGTGACCCAGCTCCTTGGAGCTGTCATTTGCTTGGCCTGGCTCCTTCAAAGACTCCCATTAGAATTCAGTAATAATAGTAATTCAACTTCATAATTGATCCTTGGTTTTTTTGGTTTTTTTTTTTTAGAGACAGAGTGTCACTTTTTGCCCTTGGTAGAGTGCTGTGACATCACAGCTCACAGCAACCTCCAACTCCTGGGCTTAGGCAATTCTCTTGCCTCAGCCTCCTGAGTAGTTGAGACTACAGGCATCTGCCACAATGCTCAGCTATTTTTTTGTTGCAGTTTGGCTGGGGCCGGCTTTGAACCCGCCACCCTCGGTATATGGGGTCAGTGCCCTACTCACTGAGCCACAGGTGCCACCTTTGATCCTTGTTTTTAAAACATTGTTAGGTATGATAATAAAGTAGTAATTTAGTGAAAAATAATAGTAACATTTTTAGAGAGCTTAATTTGTGTCAGGCACCAAGCCCAGGGCTTGGCCTATCTCAGGGGACCTCAAACTTTTTAAAGAGGGGGCCAGTTCACTGTCCCTCAGACCATTGGAGGGCCGGACTGCGGGCCCCGGGACAAGTCAGCTGCTAAGCAGGACAGGCAGTGGCAGCAAAAACACCTGGCGGGCTGGATAAATGTCCTAGGCAGGCTGCATGTGGCCCACAGGCTGTAGTTTAAGGACACCTGGCCTATCTGATTTAATTGCCACAACAACCCAAAAAGTAGATACTATTATTTTTACTTATAATGAGGGCTGGAAAGCATAAGGAATCCTTGTGCATGCTTCACACTGTTTTTGTGATGCATGCCATCTCCTGTGTAGGCTGCCGACCCCTTCCAGCTTATTTGATCTCATTTCTCTCTGTGCTCCAGCCTCACTGCCCTCCTTTTCTTCCATCTACCCTCCTGCCACCAGGCTTTTTCAGGTGCCAGTCAGTCCACCTGTTACACTTTCCTCTCTTCCCCAACAGCCCACTGACTTTGCTGCTTTACCTCCCTCTCTTCCTCTAGTTACTTAGCTCCTCAGGGAGGCCCATGCTGCTCTCATGTCCAGACCCCTTTCTTTCCATGCTCAGGTCCTCTTCCACTCATTGCTTTAGTCAAAGTTGATGGTACATTCTTTGATGAATGTTGTCTCTGTCAATGGGCTCTGAGCTCCAGAGTGCAGAGTCTCAGATGCAAGGCCAAGAGCTTTGAGTGTGAGGGTAAGCTTGGGCTGGTGTCCACAGATCCTGCCTGCCCCCACCCCTTTATCACATATGCCTGTCCATGTGAGGATGACCCTGGTGCTGCACTCGAATAAGGGCCACAGCTTTCATTAGCTCTGGAGCTAGAGCCCAGACTTGGCTGCATATTAGAATCACCAGGGAATTTTTTTACATTCCAAAACCTACACCACACCCCAGACTAATTAAACCATAATTGCAGGGATTAGGGCACAGGTGGTAGTAATTTCTGAAGCTCAGTAAGTGATTCCAAAATGTGCAGACAAGTCTGAGAACCCCTGCATTAGGTTCTCAACTGGGTCCACAATCCAGAAGTGAGCATACATCAGCATCCCTTACATTGTAGGGTCTGTTGCTACCCATCGTGCTGTGTAGGGAGATCTCTCCTTCTGTTTCTTTTTTGTTGTTTAAGAGTGCTGGCTCAGTGCCTGTGGCTTAAATGGCTAAGGCGCCAGCCACATACACCTGAGTTGGCAGGTTCAAATCCAGCCTGGGCCTGCCAAACAGCAAAAATGGCTGCAACCAAAAAATAGCCAGGCACTGTGGCAGGCGCCTATAGTCCTAGCTACTTAGGAGGCAGAGGCAGGAGAATTGCTCGAGCCCAAGAGTTGGAGGTTGCTGTGAGCTGTGATGTAATGGCACTCTACCCAGAGTGACAGCTTGAGGCTATGTCTCAAAAAAAAAAAAAAAGAGTGCTTTTGTTATTGTATTTATTTTTAACAGCCTTTATTTTTAGAACAGTTTTAGGCTTAGAAAAATCAATTGGAAAGTACAAAGAGTTCCCATATCCTCCCCCTCCTCTCCCATCCACCAATCTTCCATTATTTACATCTTGGATTAGTGTGTACTTTTGTTATAATTGATAAGCCAGTATTGACATATTATTCATTAAAGTACATGGTTTAAATTAGGGTTGTGTTGTAAGACACTGTGGGTTTTAACAAATGTATAGACATGTGTCTATTACACTGTAGCTTATACAAGAGTTTGATTCCCCTAAAAATCCCCTGTGTTCCACCTGTTCATCTCATCCTTTTCCCCCTACTCCTCTAGTCCCTGGCAACCACTGGAGTTTTTATTGTCTCCATTGCCTTGCCTTTTCCAGAAAGTCATGTAGCTGGAATCATACAGTACATAGTCTTTTCACATTGATATCTTCCATTCAGCAATAAGCGTTTAGTGTTTTTTCATGTCTTTTTATGGCTCAATAAATCATTTCTTTCTTATTGCTGAATAATACTCCATTATAGTATGCACCGCAGTTCATCTGTTCACCTGTTGAAGGTTGTCTTGGTTGCTTCCAATTTTTGACAGTTATAAATAAAGCTACTTTAAACATACATGTGTAGCTTTGGGGGCATGAGTTTGCAGTTCATTTGGGTAAATAACAAGGAGCACAGTTCCTAGGTCAGAGTATGTTTAACTTTGTAAAAAACTGCCAGACTAAAAAGTAGCTGTGCTATTTTATATTCCTATCAGCAATGAATGAAACTTTCCCTTGTTCTACATCCTTGCTAGCATTTGGTGTATCCTGTTTTATTTCATTCTGGAGATCAGTATATTCCAAAAATCTCATGTTCAGAACTCCAAAGTGAAAGAGAGTGTGGGAAACCCTATATTCAGGGCCATTACTGGGAATCTGTTTGGTTGAGTAAATCAGTCTCAAATTCTTTCTTTCTTTTCTTTTCTTTTTTTTCTTTTTTTTTTTTTTGAGACAGAGTCTCTCACTTTGTCACCCTGGTAGAGTGCTGTGTAGTCATAGTTCACAGCAGCCTCAAACTGCTGGGCTCAAGTGATCCTTTTGCCTCCTCACACTCCTGAGTTGCTAGGACTATAGGCACCCACCACAATGCCCAGCTAGTTTTTTTTAGAGATGAGGTCTCACTCTTGCTCAGGCTGGTCTCGAACTCCTGAGCTGAAGCAATCCACTCACCTCAGCCTCCCAGAGTGCTGGGATTACAGGCATGAGCCACTATGCCTGGCTTCACATTCTTGACTTTTACACTTGGGAAGGTGGTTTGCTACTACTTTCCTGAGTCACACTGAGGGAGCCCTGCATCCTTATAAACAACCCAAGAATGCATATTTAGGTGGCAACAGGAGAATGTGATTGCCTGGAGTTGAGACATAATAGCTGTGTCCACAGCAGCCATCCTAGACTGTGAGGTGACCTTGAGCATGAGAGGCATGGGCTAAGAATAGCACAATAGAAAAACAGGCACCTAAGATCCTATAGGTGTAGTTAGGTCTCTGCACCAACTGTGATCTGCCCACTTATGGATTTCTTTTTCATAAGAGAATAAAATTCTAGCCTATTGAGGCCTATGGGAAGTTTTTCTTGTTTGGTTTTGCTTTTGTTTTTGTTTTTTATTTTGGTCTTTTTGTTATGTGCAGCTGAACCTAATTCTAGCAGATATGAGTGGTTCTGTGGTTGGCACAATGCTGTTCTGTTCTGAACACCAGGAACCTCAAATGCTCAAAAGTGTTAGGTGACACTAGGCAGTGTGAGTTACAGGGGGAGGAGAGGTGGCCTGGGGACAGCATCACCTACCCTATACACACACTCCTGTGAATAAACAGGCCAGTTGCCTGCGGAGATGGTGTTAAGAGAGAAAGAGAGAGAGAGAGTGTGTGTGTTCAGGGTGGGTTACAGCAAGGCAGGGAGGTTGTCAGGGGCACCAAAGGGGCCTCAGGCTCCGGGTGAGTTGTGAAGAGGGAGGATGAAGGTACTTGTGGAGCTGGTTTGCAGGATAGAAAAGAAACAAGTGGCGCCCGTAGCTCAGTGGGTAGGTCATGGGCCAAATACACCAAGGCTGGCAGGTTTGAACCCAGCCTGGGGTAGCTAAAACAACAATGACAACTGCAACAATAACAACAACAACAAAAATAATAGCTAGGGCTTGTGGTGGGCACCTGTAGTCCTAGGCTGAGGCAAGAGAATTGCTTAAACCCAAGAGTTTGAGATTGCTGTGAGCTGTGATGCCAACAGCACTCTACCCAGGACAACAGCTTGAGACTCTGTCTCAAAGGAAACAAAACAAAACAAACAAGAAAAAAAAAAAAAACAGAAGGTTAAAAAAAGTGGGTACAGCTCTGGAAAGAGCCAATGGGTTGGGGGTGCCAAGAATAGCAAGTAGGTCAGAATTTACCAAGATCTCCTGGGCATGTGGCTTTCCAGTTTTGTTTTTTTTTCTGGCCTGGGGCCGGGTTCAAACCTACCACCTCCTGTATATGGGGCCGGGGCCCTACTCCTTGAGCCACAGGTGCCACCCGGGCATGTGGCTTTCTGTGGGGAGAGGCAATGTTAGTCTCAGGGAAACTTTGGCCTGTGCTTATACTACAGTTGAGGAGACAGAATGTGCATGTTTTTAAAATACAGAAATGACTCAGGATTTGTTTTTTTGTAGAGTATGTGACTCCCTTTGATACTGATACTCCCTCCCAGATGTTTCCTTTGCTCTCAGCCATGCCCCCAGCTGCAAGGCCTGCCATGTTGCCCTTTGCCCCCTCTGCCTCTGCAGTCTCATCCCACACCCCTGGCCTTGTGCCTGGTCAGACACCCTGGGCTCCTCTCTCAACCTAAAAACAAGGGAAGGTGCCCTAGCATCAGTTCTCTGCGAGTCTCTTCCTCCTGTCTGCAGCATCCCTTGCATCAATTAGGGGTGCTCCAATGTCTCCCCAACCACCCTTCTTCCAAGCCACTTATGCCACCTGGCATCCTTTTTATATTCATTTTTCACATGTGCATCATGTATCTTCCCTACCTGACCGTCAGCCCCAAGAAAGCAGGATTTCTGTCTATTCTGTTCACTACTTGGGTCCTCAGATTTTTAGAACAGCGCCTGGTGTTCAATTGAGATTTGCCAAGTGAATAAACAAACAGTTTAAGTGACTAAAGCTAAAGCTAATTGATTAAAGTTAGAGATATTGATGTTTCATCTTTTTTTTTTTTTCTTTGCAGTTTTTGGCCGGGGCTGGGTTTGAACCAGCCACCTCCGGCATATGGGGCCGGTGCCTTACTCCTTTGAGCCACAGGCACTGCCCAAGTTAGAGATATTGAAACAAGTTAAAGTTGGCTCGGCGCCTGTGGCTCAATCGGCTAAGGTGCCAGCCACATACACCTAAGGTGGCGTGTTCGAATCCCCAGCCCGGGCCCACCAAACAACAATGATGGCTGCAACCAAAAAATGGCCGGGTGTTGTGGCGGGCACCTGTGGTCCCAGCTATTTGGGAGGCGGAGGCAGGAGACTCGCTTAAGCCCAGGAGTTGAAGGTTGCTATGAGCTATGATGCCATGGCACTCTACCCAGGGGGATAGCTTGAGGCTCCATCTCAAAAAAAAAAAAAAAAAAAAAGAAACAAGTTAAAGTTAAGTACAAAAGTGCCGAGGGAAGTTAAATAATTAGAGTTGGGGGTGGCGCCTGTGGCTCAGTGAGTAGGATGCTGGCCCTGTATACCAAGGGCGGCAGATTCAAACCTGGCCCTGGCAAAATTGCAACAAAAAAATAGCTGGGTGTTGTGGCAGGCACTTGTAGTCCCAGCTACTCAGGAGGCTGAGGCAAGAGAGTCACCTAAGCCCAAGAGCTGGAGGTTGCTGTGAGCTGTGACGCCACAGCACTCTACCGAGGGCAACAAAGTGAGACTCTGTCTCTAAAATAAATAAATAATTAAAGTTGGGAAGATATGAAATAATTGGATTTTAGCCTCCCATAAATATTTTGAGCCCTGCCCTTCAGTTGGGATTGGAGTTCAGTCTGACTGGTAGCTTGCTTTCCTTCTAAGAACCAGCAGCCAAGCTTGGCACCCATAGTCCACTGGTTAGGGCACCAGCCACACATACCAGGTCTGGCCCAGGCCTGGTAAACAACAATGACAACTACAAGAAAAAACTAGCCAGGCATTGTGGGGAATACCAGTAGTCCTAGCTGCTTGGGAGGCTGAGGCAAGAGAATCACTGGAGCCCAGGAATTTGAGGTTGCTGTGAGCTGTGACCCACAGCATTCTACCAAGGGTGACATAGTGAGACTCTGTCTCAAAAGAAAAAGAAAAAGAACCAGCATCCCCTTTAGGGCTAATAGAAACCTCCCCTACTGCTATGGCCCTGCAGGGTCAGAGAAATAGGCCCCAGGCGGTGGATGTTCTGCAGCTACCCACCATGCTTGTTAGCTGTTGGGGGGAGGGAGGGCAAGACAAGAGCCTTAAGCCTGTGGCCCCTGCCCTCTGCCCCTTGCCTTCATGCCCCTAAGACCCAAGATGAGAAAAAGGGGAGAATGGAGGCCCAGGCAGGAAAGCAGCAGGAGCAAGGCCTTGGAGCTACTAGGGCTGGCATGTGGGGCACCAAGGAGGTTCTTAGGATGTGCGTGTTTTTCCCATTCCATGTAAGTGGTGCCAGGAGGACAGGGGTATTAACAGCTTCTTCCAGAGCCCAGATGGAAAAGTCACTTTTATTTTAGGCTTGAAGCTTTTCTTCCTCTGCCTACCCCCAGAAGCATCATTTCCATCCCAGGAGAGAGGCCTAAAGGGACGCCTCCAGACTCACAGCCTCTGCACAGAGCCTGGGTGCAGCTCTGTTAGTGCTGCATTTTAAAAGGTGAAGTTCCCTGTCACATACCCCCCAACCCCTCGGAATCACCTAGAATGACTGTTCTGTACGCGGAGGAACTGAGTTAGGGAGCTGGAGCTTGGCAGCTTCACATCTGAGTTTTCTTCTGTGTCAGCTTTCCAGAAATCCCTCATTTGGGCCAAACAGCACACAGGAAAAGCTGAGCCCATGGCCTACTTATAGGCAGCGTTAATTATAGACTCTAGGGTTGTATTTTCCTGTCTTCAGTAACCACCTTTCAGGGCTGTTGATGGGGACTGATTTGTCCTGAGACCTCCCAGGCCCCTTCTTTGACATTGTGCCTGACGCTTCAGCCTGGGTCAAGCTTGGTGTGGAATAATAACTGAGTAGGAAAGGAGAGAGGGGGTAATGTTAGGCTTCAGGCTTGGAGCTGGATAGGATAGTGTTGCTGCCTGTCAAGGGATCACAGCAGAAAATGTACCTGTGTAGACTGAAGTGGGCTTGAGAAGAGTGGCTGAATATAGCCCTTTTGGGGTCTCAGGCTGACAGCATGAGGTTTCAGCTTAGTTGGGTCTCCTAGGGCCTCATTCTGGGTTGGTCCTTTTCTCCTCCCAAGAAAGTTCATCCACCCACCCATAGGTGTGTACACATATGTGCCAGTCCCCTAAAGGCCCTGGTTTTCTCTTGTGAGTTAAATCTCTTTGTATTTTGCAAATTTCATTCTTCCCTGCTTGTTTGTGAAGCAAGCAAAGGTATCATTGTTGCTTTCTAACTTGTTAAGTTGCCCAAGTGCAGAAAAAGACAAGAAAGTTTTTCCTCCACCAAGAGTCTAATTACTTGTTGGGTGAGCCCTGACCCATATACATTTCCGAAGAGAGAGACACTCAATGCCTGTTAAAGAAATGTCCTTAAATAGGTTTTAGAGACCCTTTGCCTGCCATTTCACCGTCTGCAGGCACTGCAGAAGTGTAAGACTGTTGCTAAGGGCGGCACCTGTGGCTCAGAGGAGTAGGGTGCTGGCCCCATATGCCGGAGGTGGTGGGTTCAAACTCAGCCCCAGCCAAAAACTGCAAAAAAAATAAAAAATAAATAAATAAACCATTGCTGAAACTTCTTGATGAGTTTAGGAGACTCTATTTCTTGTAGTTGGCCTTCTAGAAGTCTCCAGCTCATTCTAACTTCTCTTTTCTGTGTTCCATTCTTGCCTTCAGTCTCAACATGCAGTGTTCTTTCATGCAGCCCTGCCTCTGTCATCTCTGTCCCTATGATGGGGGTACACTTCCCTTGCCATTGCTATATATTCCCACCCACTTCATCGCCCCTCAGAGCAGACTGCTTCCTGGCTTTTCTCCCTCCTAGACTGTGAACTCCTGTGGTTGAGATCTTCACAAGGTCACCTTTTTATCTTTTCACACCTGCCTAAATCCTGTACATGGTGGGATGCACTGAAGTGGGTCCTTAGGAGGACCTCTAGGATGGTCAAGTTTCAAGTATACACTTCTTTTTTTTTTGAGACGGAGCCTCAAGCTATCCCCCTGGGTAGAGTGCCATGGCATCACAGCTCACAGCAACCTCCAACTCCTGGGCTCAAGTGAGTCTCCTGCCTCCGCCTCCCAAGTAGCTGGGACCACAGGCTCCTGCCACAACGCCCGGCCATTTTTTGGTTGCAGCCATCATTGTTGTTTGGTGGGCCCAGGCTGGGGATTCGAACACGCCACCTTAGGTGTACGTGGC
>CAUYQV010102193.1:0-42310 GCA_963574575.1 Galagoides demidoff
GCGCCTGTGGTCCCAGCTGCTTGGGAGGCAGAGGCAGGAGAATCGCTTGAGCCCAGGAGTTGGAGGTTGCTATGAGCTGTGATGCCATGGCACTCTACCCAGGGGGATAGCTTGAGGCTCCGTCTCAAAAAAAAAAAAAAAAAAAGAAAGAACTCTTTTGTTTACCAGAATCTCTCTTAGAAGATTTAGAAAATGCTTGGTCACTCTTAGTACTAACAAGTCAATGAAGGACATTTTCTGAGTAAAGCTGGGTGTCCTGGGGCTATAAACTTCCATTGCCCTCTTAAAAAAATGCAGAGAACTTATGATGGCAGCATTATCTGGGATGAACTCAATTGTGGAGCTCCTGTTGAAGGAACCATGTGTATGCAGGCAATGTACTGTAACGTCTGAAACATTATTTGGTTGTCAAAGGTAGTGACAATAAAGAACAAATGTGTACTTAGTGCTTTCAGTCTGTCCAATACAGTGCTAAGTGCTTTATACAGTATGTCACTGAATCCTCCTAACTAACCTATGAGATAAATATTATCTGGTTTATTTTCATATATGGAATTTAAAAGTAATTGTGTCAACTTGCCAATGCAAAATAATAGAAAAGTAAAATTGGTATTTGAACTCTGTAGTCTAACTTCAAGACTTGAGTACCTATATTACTATATAATATAGTCCTCTAACCATACAATAAAATTATTATTATTAACCATTGCATCTGCTGATCATTCTGAGAACTTGGGTAGCAGAGGTAAGACGTAGTAGAGGTCAAAAATGTTAAGAATTATTCGGCTCGGCGCCTGTGGCTCAATCAGCTAAGGCGCCAGCCACGTACACCTAAGGTGGCGGGTTTGAGTCCCCAGCCCGGGCCTGCCAAACAACAATGATGGCTGCAACCAAAAAATGGCCAGGCGTTGTGGCGGGCACCTGTGGTCCCAGCTACTTGGGAGGTGGAGGCAGGAGACTCACTTGAGCCCAGGAGTTGGAGGTTGCTATGAGCTGTGATGCCATGGCATTCTACCCAGGGGGATAGCTTGAGGCTCTGTCTCAAAAAAAAAAAAAAAAAGAGTTGGTCATTTGTGAAAATAATAGATTATGTCATATTTTCTCTCTTTCCTATAAGTAATAGGTGAACCTAGAAGTGTGTTCAAAAGTATACACACAACAACACACCCCTTTGTGTCTTGGGTATAGGTAAATGATAAGGTGTTTTCTTTTCAGGGAGCAAAACTGGAAGACCCACTATCCAGACAAGGTATATATTTGCATAGGTAACAATAAAAAGAGAGCATTTCAAATTTTTTAGGGCATTTTTTTTTAAAGTCTGTAAATCAGTCACCATAAGAAAACCTAAATTAAGTAACATTATTTTAAATTACATATGGGATTGTCAAGATATTTTCTGCATCTGAAGATCGTCATGTGCCTCTTTCTAGGGAGACACACAACTATGACCACTCACCTGAGTATCTCTGCTAAGCCCCACAGCTACCACACAAGAAGCCCTCTTTTCTCCTTTTGGTGGGCATACTCTACCTGGTGTTTATATCCTGTTGAACCCTCTTGAACATGGGTGTCACTTGCAACTTGCTTCTAGCTAATATAATATGGCCAAAGTGAAAAATTTTTATAGTTGGAATTAAGGCCCTAAATGAACTGATGTCAAGTTTTTCAAATGAGAAGCCATTCTTGGTGGGCCTGACATAATCAGTAAAGTCTCTTGAAAGGGGAATAGTCCCAACAAGGGGAAGGACTCCCTCTTCTTGCTCAGTGAAGTAATTGGCCATGTCATTCAATGTGACAAATAATTGTGGGTGGTGTCCGGCCCAAAGTCAGTGAGAGCAAGGCTCTCAGCCACACTACCACAGGAGATGAATTTTCCCAAACATGAATGAATGTACCCTTTGCCAGCCACCTCCTTCAGATGAGAATGTGCCCTGGAGACACCTTACCTGCAGCCTTGTGAGACTGAGCAGAGGGTCCAGCAATGCCCTACCTAGACTCCTAGCTCTCAAAAGTGTGAGACAATAAATGTGTTGCTTAAATCCACTAAATTTATAATAATCTGTTCTAGTATTGCTCTCTTCCTAGTGACCAGCCCTAGAAACAACTTTATTCTTCTTATCAATTTAATTAAAACTTGCCAGAATAATTAGCAACCCAGGAAAATAAGCCATTATATTTTCTTCTAGCAATTCCTGGAACAAAGAAAAAAACTCATGTCTGCTGAAGTAGATTAGGTCTTTTCATCTGTGAATGTCCTTTGACCCATGTGACCATATTTATTTAATCCTCCTTTTTGCTATCACATCATCATCAATGAAAATCAACAGCCTCTCCTTTTGCTCTTATTGAACTCATCAATCAATTAATACATTGAAACTTTTCTTTGACTGTATATTATTAGATTGTACCTTAGCTACAAAATGGAAAATTTTAATGATACAATTTGCTTACTTCCCATGAACAAAACCAACCATCCATGCTTGGAAATACAGAACGATATTCTCATGACACTAAAAGGTAATTCTGTACAATCATTAATCTATAATTTTAGTAGATTTTCTTTGATCATGTAAGTTCTTTTCCATGTAAGTCTATACATCTAAATGCATTTTTTAAATACTGATTTGTTGTAGTGCCCTGTATTTAATTCCCCAAGGAAAGTAAATCATCAGCTACCCTTTAAATCATGTATACACAAAAATCACCATAGACTTGCATGTTTATAAGCTGCCACAGGGAAATGGGTTAAAGTCAGTGTTGAAACAAGAGTGAAATCTTATCATGAATCTTCATGATAAGGAAAACTATTTTCACAAGTCAGAGTCAAAACAGAGATGTGCTCCTCCTCCCAACCCCTTCCACTCCTCCTTGACCCCCATGACAAGTGAAGCAGGGACTTTGGAGTAGTAACTTGCTTAGGCAGCTCCAAGGAATTCCAACTATTGTTCTCTGGTTCCTGTCTAATGACCTATTTTCTTCTTTTTATAAACTGATCTTATGTAAATACAAAATAATTTCATTTTTGTTTTATCTGCTGATATTCTCTGGAATTTCCTTGTTTATTAAAAAGAAAAAAGTATCATCTCTCTTATATTGAAAGTTTTATTCATATTGATAATTCCTTTTGATTATAAATTCTGCATGGTACATTGTTAGTCATGTTCTGTAATTTCCACATACAACTCAATAAGTTTGGATATGGAAATAGATTTTGGGGCTCATTTACTTTGACAGAATCTGTCATGCACGATTAAGCAGACACTTTTTCTAAGTTATCTCGTGATATGAAAGTTGTATAATATTAACCCAATCAGACTAAAATCAAAATTTTTTATTATTTCTTATTTAAGTAAAATAAAAATCAGAGAGATAAGAATAAGTAAGGGGAAATGGGAAGTTATTGGAAGCAAAAGACATCTGGCTGTTTTAGCAATCCTAATGAATCCTGATACTAAACCACTAAAGTAGGTATTATTAGCCTATCTATCTTGATGTTGGTAAAACTGAAACTCAGAATAAACACATTGAACAAACCTATACAGAGCATCTTGTGTTTGTGGAATACTGAATAGTTACTGCATATTCCAAAGTCATGTAACAAATACATAAGAAATAACAATTTAACTTGACTAAGTTAAATTTTAAATTCTATGTCATTTTTTCACCATAATAAATTAATAAAGTAAAACTAAACAAAAACATGGTTTCTGGAGCAGGTAAGTCTGTTTTTAGTTCTTGCTCCATCATTTACAAAAGGAATTATGACGTAAGTTCTATCGTGATGGACCTTATCTTTCTTCCCCATTGACACATTCTGTGACCTTGAGATAGGAGTCCTCAAACTTTTTGAACAGGGGACGAGTGTTCACTGTCCCTCAGACCGTTGGAGGGTCGGACTGCAGGCCCCAGGATGAGTTGGCTACTAAGGAGGACAGGCAGTGGTGGCAAAAACACCCAGTGGGCCAAATAAATGTCCTCAGTGGGCCACATGTGGCCCATGGGCCTTAGTTTGAGGACCCCTGCCTTGAGAGATGAGAAGAACTCAAAACTGACCTTTACCTCTGGTGTTACCTGTTACTACTCGTACACTCTTCCCCTGAATAAGGCTCCAAAATTAGACTGTCCTTTTAAGATTTTACAGAATATGTTACCCTATTTAACTTCTAATTATATCTGAAAAATAGTGTAAAAGGATTTAGTGAATTTGTTTCCTTGGAGAGAAAACTCAAATCCCACTCCTTGAAGGAAGCTTTTATAATAAACTGATATGGAAATGACACCAGCCATCACAAAAAAATCAGAAGCAAATTAATAATCACTTAGAGAAATGCTGTATTAGTTAATATATGATGTATGAGCATAATTTTCAAAGTTGTGACATATGTAAACTCTTGATTATCTAAATTAATGGAAGGAAGTGGATAGGGTTCAATAGTCAATAATAAAATATTCTGACTTGAGGGTGACTGCTTTGGCCATTTTTTTCATTTAGAAAAGACTCAAGATGAGCTTTAAATAGATTAATTTATGCCAGGTAACAGTGAGGAAATTGATAATAAATAAATGAACAAATAATAGCAAAGATAGTTTCTTAGGAGCCATTAAAAAGAGAGAGAGAGAGAGAAATAGAGATTAATAAAAGATGAAATCCAAGACCTTAATTTGGGGCTGTCCTTGGAGCAAGAGAAGAAGGCTCTGGCTGATGTTTATTATGGCCAAACACCTGACACAAGGGTCAGACAAAAAGTTCCGTGCCCCCAAGTCCCCCAAGGCTCTTCCTTGCAGATGGAGTAGTCAGGACCGCGGCTGATTCTGATGACATTTTACTTTCTGTGTTAACATTCCTGCTGGCTTTGCCTCACAAAGGCAAACAGAAGCCTTTCTGCCAATCCCAATTTACCTGCTCTCTTTAATCATCCGTTGTTCACAGCACTTCTTGTTTCTATCTCAGTTTGCTCATATCATCGAGTTTTCATTTGTAAATTAGTACATATGTGATTTTCATAATGAGGTATCAATAATCATAATTGATTTATAAAGTATCTATTACAATTTTTAGGGTCTAGTTTTCAATATCTTTTCACAATTTGAATTCTTATCACTCCGGTTGGAACTATATACTGAACTAACTTAATGTGTTTTAATTTCTATTATATCTCAATCTAAATTCATCTTAAAAATCCGTGAATAATGACATTTAAGTGCAAATTGTTATTCATCTGAATGTTTCTCCTTTACTATTCTTGTTATTAATGTCATTAACATGTCTTTCTATGTTAATAAGCATCACTCATACCATAAAACTCCCAGTTATTTAATGAACATGAAACTAAACTTGTGTAGACTTGCAGTAGGATAGAGGAGATTTAAACATGACTGAAAGAATATTAAATAGATTCAAGTCTGGCTGTGATAATTACCATCTTCAAGTTCTGTAAAAATATTAAATTCTGATAGATTTAATAAAAATTATAACGAACATATTTGGCTTAGTGCTTCCTAAGTGTTTTGTTTTATTTTTACTCTTTCCTGAAGATTATATTTTTCCTATGCAACTTACATGTTTTTTTGCTTTTCAAAGTCATTAATAACCTATGATTTTTTTTAGATGCATAATAGACTTTTAAAAAAATTATTAAAAAAGTTACAAAAGTCCATTATTCAGTCCCATGACACAGAAGTCTCCAGAGGTGATTGATAACTACTAGAGCCTTTCTTCATTCTCAACCTGATTGAGTTTCCTCTACTCCCACTTAAGGGGCATAACATTGAAAATAAAACACTGGAGAGGCAGGTGATTATTTAGCACCAATCCAAACATAACAAGAATACAAACGCACTCACTGTATAGCAGTGCCCAGGTACGAAAAGAATGTCAAAATGATTAGCACAGACACACACACACACACACAGGGGAAAAGTTAGTAACAACAAAAAAACAAAACAAAGGTCCTTTTTTTTGAGCCTTACTTTATCGGCCTTGGTAGAGTGCCGTGGTGTCACACAGCTCACAGCAACCTCCAACTCCTGGGTTTAGATGATTCTCTTGCCTCAGCCTCCCGTGTAGCTGGGACTGGCACCCACCACAATGCCTGGCTATTTTTTTGTTGTGGGTTGGCTGCAGCTGGGTTTGAACCTGCCACCCTCCATCTATGGGGCCGGAGCCCTACTCACTGAGCCACAGGTGCCACCCAAAACAAAAGTTCTTTTTGAAAACTTAGACTACTAAGAAGAATATGTTTATAGGTCTCATTTTGAAAAGCCATAAGTGTAAATAAAACACAACTTTTCACAGAATTTAAGACCCCTATCATGCCATTTAACAATTATTTAATAAAATTATCTTTAAAAAAGACACTCAGATGAGAAATATTCCTTTGGCATGCACAGACTTGAAAGAACTTGTCTAGATAGGCTCTGCCCACCATTTCTGTTCAGATCCTAATTCTTGCTCTTTTTGATGAAAATTCTCAACCTATTACAGCTTTGCTACTATTTATTCAACTCTTTCTGGAAACCTCAATGACCAGTGAGGGGACAGATTCAATATGCATCTTGTCTACAATTCTTCATTTTATAATATATGTTTTACTCTCTGCTTGCCTTTAGCACAGTGGTTCTCAACCTTCCTAATGCCGCAATGTATTTTCATTGTTACAAAGGGGTCGCCATCCACAGGTTGAGAACCACTGCTTGAGCATCTATTTAATGTGAAAGATCATTTGTCTTTTTTGCCACATGTAAATGAGTTTCTCAAATTAGTAGCAGTTACCAATATAGGGTGTATCAATGACTTTATATTTTACTGTGTTAAGTATTTCATTAGGAACTGTGTGTGTTTTCTTGCTGTTTTTCATTTAAGCACTTGACTGAGCAAGGATGTTGTACTGGTGCGTCTGAGATGCCAAAATAGTACTACAGACTGAGTGGCTAAAACAACAGAGATTTATTTCTATGTTTTGGAGCCTGGAAGTCCAAGTTCAAGGTGCCAAGGTGTCTGGCAAGGCCTCCCTCTGGCTTGTAGACAGCCACATCCCTGCTGAGTCTTCAGTGGCTTTTTGACTGCACATGCCTGGAATGAGAAAGAGTGATCTCCTGAGTCTCCACCTCTTCTTATGAGGACCTCCAACCTTACGACCTCACATAATCTTAATTACCTCCTTTATGTCCCTATCTTCAAACATGGTCACATTCTGAAGTACTAGGGGTTAGGGCTTCAACATAAGGATATTGGAAGACAGCTTAGTCCATAACAGATATTTCTTATATATTGTTTATAATATTAAACAGTAAATACCACAGTGTAGTGAATAGTAATATCTTATTCTGTCACTCTTCCCCATTCTAAATAAAGTAAAATAAAATAAAACACATAGTTATAAATATGTTCCAGAGTTTGCATGCTGTATATTTATGTTAAACTTTTTTGGTTTATCTGAAATTCATATTGAACTGAGCATCTTGTACTTTTGTCAAATCTGGCAACTCCAATGCTTCCTCCTACCAACTTCAAGTCTAAAACTCTTATTCCCTCAGGCATTGACTGATCATAGCTGATTCTTTTGGAACTTTCAATTAGCTGAATAGAGCCTTCTTAGCCAAAGTGTGCCCCTTTACAGAGCTTGCATGCTTTCAATGGATGTATCTATAAAAATGTACAGACTTGGATACTTTTCTTCAATTTAAGTCTGTCACAGATCCAGAGCTCCCTGAAAGATTTGCTGAGGGCTTTGTAGCAAATAAAAATATAATTTTATTTCTCTCTTTTCCCAATTACATTTTCTTCACTTCTCTAGAAGTGTTTGATCCCAAGAATTCTCCCCTGTAAACTTCCTGCATACAGATTGCTATCTCAGAATGGAGAACCAGATGCAATGGATGGATCCACTTTGTTTTTTTTTCCTCTTAATTTTTTTATTCAATCATAACTGTGTACAATAATGCATTTATGGAGTACAATATGCTGATTTCATATACAATTTGAAATACTTATATCGAACTGGTTAACATAGCCTTCACCTTACTTGCTTAATTATTGTGTTAAGACATTTATACTCTTAATAGATTTGACATGTGCCTTTGCAATATGCACCATAAGTGAGGTCCCACTGATTACCATCCCTCCACCCAACGTCACCCCTCCCCTCTCCTCCCCCCTCCTCTTTCTCTTTCATCCTGGGCTATATTTGTGTTTTATCTTTCATATGAAAGTGAGTGATTATATATTGGTTTCATAATAGTACTGAGTACATGAATTACTCACTTAGAATGGACTCAAAGAAAAAAAGCACACTGAAAAAGGTGATGCAGGCTTTGGTGGAACAAGTCAGCTGTCTGGGCCACATGGCCTGTTAACCCAACCACGTGAGACTCTAACGTTCTTATCACCCAACGTGGACTGCCGAGGAAGCTCCAGCAGGCAAACTGCAGCACATATTGCACATTTAAAAAATCAATCAAAGCAGGTTTTCATCTGCTGCTTCAACTGACCATATGCTATTAAATAACCTTATAGCCTGAACTCCCTGTCATGAGTTAAATTATATCAGAGTCCTCAAATGGTAAGATCATTTGAGCCCAGAGCAATCCATATGAAGATGGGAGAGGCACCTTCTCAATGAGTAATGGGCAGGCCCAGAGTAAGATTCATTAGCAACATCCCAGGCCCCATGTCTATCACTGCTGCCCAGGGCTATGTCTTGTCATGATAGGGGTTGATGGATGGAGAAACAGCTGAGCTTGATTCCCAGAGCAGTCAGCTTGGTCAAGAACACAAGCCAAAATAGAAAGTGATGCATTTGAGCCCCATTCAGGGGTGCCCTGGAAGACAGTGGTGAGTGGAAATATGGCAGAGGACACGGTAGTGCCTGCTATGTAAGGGGAAAAAAGTCGTGTAAGGGAGGGATCTGGTCATACACATGGTTTACCTCGTTGACCAAGGACCTAAAAAATAAACTTGGAAGATTGAGGACAAAGAGGTCTTGGAAAGACTAGAAGGATGAGTTGGTCAGAATGGGCAGAGTGTGAGGTGTAAATAACTCATGGGACTATTCTCAGAGGGCGTCTGTTGTAAGGGAGATGCTCGTCATCAGGTGGGACAGACCAGGAGGGAGAGACCACCGTCTGTGGATGTCAGTGGCCTTGTTTGCTGCATTTCCCAGGACTTCTGTAATCATTTTCACATCATTGCAGGTAGGAGTGGAAGCCACCAGGGGGTCAGTAAGGGCTTCCTCTTACCAGAACAAGTCTGATACCATTTCCACTAAGTGCTAACAGCAGGGCCCTACAAAGAGGCCCCAGCATGGTGCACTTCCCTGGGATTACAGCAGAGGTAGAGAGTCTCCCAGAGGTCATTTAGTTTACTGGACAAATTTCATCCCACTTGGGGTAGGGATTTTTCTTTTGAGGAAAGATATTGATTTTAGATATACTTCTTTCTTTGTCCACATGTTTTTGGCAGTCTTACTCTCTATGGACATTCAGAATGCTGAGATGGTATTCTACACATACTGCTTCTGACTGAGGAAATTTGTTGGACAGAGAAAGGTATGAGACTTGCCACTGTATTCTTTTGGCAAATCCCATCACAAGCTGCTGGCTTGATAGTTCTGTGAGCTAGATTACAAATGGCTCCAGCATGGCACCCTCTAAGAAACAGTATGTGACAGATTGTGTCTTCCAGGAAACAGACTCTCAGAGGGAGTACGAAGTCTGGTCTGGTCCTTAATGAATTTTCCTATGATTTACACCTGTGGAAAAGAGGGAAGGAAGCAAAATTGGACAGGGAAAGAAGGTGACCTCTGATTTAGACGTGATAGCCTCTGCAACCCCATAGGCTACTCTAAAGCTGAAAAAGGCTGGGTTGTCCAACACTGGCCAAACAAGAGAAACATGCAGTTTCTCAGCCAGTCATTAGATATGGGATATATAAATATAAGAAATGACCTTGCGCTTGGCAACTCTTCAGAGCTCAGGCAATTCCTGAACAGGCTGACAATTAAAGATGGCCTGCTGATAACCACCTAGCACTGTGACAACAGACCCAGAGGGGGTTTTGGTAATGTATCTCCATGTCTATCATCATCTACCCTTAAGATTAGGAATATGTCCCTACTGGATAAAGAATTTGATTTAAACACACAACCATCATATGGAGCTGTTACCCATCCACAGAATATAAGCCTTCAGAGCCAGGGTGTGGAAGAAGGAGTTCAAACTGAGTGCCCCTCACTATTCCAACTTTCAACCACTGAAAAATTTCTGCTTCTAATCTCACCCTTGGATGTGATAGCTTAGGAGATCCTAGTTCCCAAGGGAAAACCACTTCCACCAAGAAAGCTAGTACATCATTAGAAACTGGGATGCTTGTTAGGGTGTTTTGGTATCTGTATGCCACTGAAAAGATGGGCAGAGAAGAAGGTAACACTGTTGGCTAAGATGATTGGTTTTACTTCCCCAGAGAAAACCATGTTACTTAAACACACTTGGGCCTAAAAGACTGCACCTAAAGGCCAGGTGTCCCAGGGCAATTACCCTGCTCCTGTGTCCGTAAGTAAATGCTGGTACCTTGATAGAGACAAGAGCCCTGGGACTGAGATCCCTCAGGATCTGATATAGCCTCATTTAGTCAAGGTATGGGAAGAAGTTAAGGGGAACATATTATAAAATGAATGGTGGAAGGAAGAAGTTGTGGACACAACCTTGGTCTACAGATCATTTCTAGGAGACAGTCCTAGTCCTGTTAGTTATAGGTGTTTTATCTTATTTATTCTTCCCACTCCTTCTTCAATATTCTGTCAGTGTGTAAGTGGAGTCTAACATCACAATTCATTTCCAAAAGGAAATACAGTGATAATTGGATCACATCTTGGTACACAGTGGTCAGAGATAGCTTGTGACTCCCTTATACTTAAAATGAGAATTTCTTCATGTGAATGAAAGACAAGGAAGACTGTTGAGTGGATAAATATTTGAGTTTTGCCAGTAAGTTTCCATTTTCCACTTCCAGACACATTCTATGACCGCCTCTGCCCTGCTCTGTGATGTGTGAGGCGCTGCCGGATGTTCCCATCACCCAGACCCTTTGCTGACTGGCTTCTAATTGAAGAAGAGAGATGGGATCTGTCAGGAGACTAAAGTGCAGGTCAGGGTGTTTCTTCCCTGCTCCGTGTGCTGCAGTGTCAATGACTTGCTCTTGGTGTTTCACACATGTTGTTGTTTTCCTTAATCCTGACCACACTCTAATAGTAGCCCCTAAATTAAGGTGTCAACATTTAAACCGTTCTGCAGTGGGTACTCTTCCCTGCTGGGACTCTGATGGTTACAGATTATTTGAACTCATAGTATCCATATGCTATATCATAAACACATAACCTTTAAACACATCAGTCATTTTACACCCAAGAGTCCACTGGCCTCATCGGTAATTCTGTACGGAGTGACTGGTGTCTCTAGAGTCATCTGGAAATGTTACAGAGAAGCTTGTGATCCATCTGCTCCTGATGGATTTGGCATGATACAGGGCTTCAGTCAATAGTTGGTGGGCTGAAACCCACATGCATGAATTAATTATCTTCAACTTATTAAGAGCTTTGCAAAGGAGGTTTCTTTATTAAATATGTATAATGGGAAGAAAGGAAGTGCTTATGATAAGCCATGCTCTCTAAGCAACACCGTGAAACAAGGATCAACCCCCTTGACCACATGGATGTGAAACAGCCTTTAAGGGCTGAAGTGATATACCTTGGCTCAGGTGGCCAAAGTATGGAGGAGGCGCTCAATAACAAGCCTCTCAGCAATGCTGTTGCCTGGAGGTACTCACACATCCTGCCTGCTATTTCTATTCCCGGGTGAGCCTCAGGGCTCTTTTGCCTTTTCTGTATCTTCATTTTCTAATTCACAATTCAAGGAGTAAAAACCTTGGTGGTCTCCCATTGATTGACTTGGCCCCCTGGTTTAACTTTTAACTCAGACAATTTCTGAGTTTCTGTAATCATATATACAGAGGGTGCCAAATAAAGGTATACACCTTTTAAGAAAGGAAAACAAAACGGATTAAAATTATACTCCTCAAGTCGTGTTTGACTTCTGCCATTACAAAAATTGCACAAATGTGATTTGTATTCATCTTTTTCTTATTGGTATATAATATAGTTTTATTTTTCTTTCTTAAAAGGTGTATACATCTTTTTGGCACCATCTGTATTTAGAATTGATATTTAAAGTGCTTAAGGTAAGGACTGGCACATATGTGCTAAATAAAAATTCTTCCTTAAAAATAAGATATGCAGGGTGGCACCTGTGGCTCAATGGAGTAGGACGCCAGCCCCGGGCCAAAAACTGCTAAAAAAAAAAAAAAAAAATGTGCATTTGACAGATTACAGGGATGTGGGGGAGAAAACAAAACAAAAAAACATAGCCTTGCTGTTCTGACCACACTGTAGCAAATACGTGGGCTTCATAATCTTCTGTGCCATCGTTCACTTTTATTAAGTGCATCAGCTGCCACCTCAGGCATCTGGTGACTCCTTACAAAGTTATTATTTCTTTACTCTGGGTGACAGGAGATGGATCAAAGCTGCTTGTAGAAATCTAAATAACATCAGTAACATCAGCGAGTTGCTTATGTTATTTTGAACCTGTCCTGAGCATTTTTTCAGAACAAAAGTGTATAAATAAAATTTTGAGATATACACTTAAGTGTATTTTCAACCAATATATATATCATGTTAGTTTAAAATTTGGGATAAAGACTAATAGGGCTTAAAGTAGTACATGTGATTTTTTTTGGTAATCACTTTAATTAGAATATTTACGTGTAGAGTATATTGTATATATCCCCCAATATTATGTATTATATCGTACAAAAAGTTATCTGAGACTTTATTCTTTTACATTGAGACACAATTTAAGAGGCAATCATAGATGTTTCACTAGGACAGGTACTTACTTGCTTGGCAAGACCAAGTTTATGCATATAATCAGGGCTTGCTTCTAAATCCATGGAATAATCTTTTAAGACATCCTACTAATATGGAGAATTGGAAAGTGCATAAAAAAGGTTTGAGGTTTTTAACATTCTAAGTTTAGATATCATTAACCCATGAACTAGCTATTTGAAAGCGTTCATTTTATAAACAGTTGTTAAATACTTTCATTTATCTTACAGCTATTTCTTGAATCTCATATATCTATAACTAGTGCCTACTTTCTCATTTCTTCCCAGGAAGGTAAAAACGTGCAAATTGTTAAAAAGTCAAAGTTTGTCATTACAGATAGTATACTTAGATGATCAATACTCAAAATGATTATAACTGCTGTTATGATCAATCTCTAACCTTATTTACTCTAAGGCAGCACTGAGACCAAGGCCCCCGTGGGGTGGGAGTTCCCTCTACCACACATTTGCAGCTGTAGTGGCTGTTGGGTAGACTTTTATTCTAGAGAAGGTTTTCATTCTTTCAGGAATTGAATTAAGTGCCTTACAGTTTTCATTTAATCCCAACAACCCAAGTATTATAGTTGTCTCTCTCTCTCTGTCTTTCTCTCTTTTTTTTTTTTGGTAGAGACAGAGTCTCACCTTATTGCCCTTGGTAATCACATAGCTCATTGCAACCTCCAACTCCTGGGCCTAGAAGATTCTCCTGCCCCAGCCTCCCAAGTAGCTGGGACCACAGGCACCTACCACAATGCCTGGCTATCCTTTTGTTTCAGTTTGGCTGGGGCTGGTGCCCAAACCTGCCACCCTCAGCATATGGGACCGGGGCCCTACCCACTGAGCCACAGAAGCCACCCAGTTGTCTCTTTTCTATAAATGAAGAAACTAAAGCTAACATATGGGCAGAGGGCTGGATATTCCATTCCAATCTTCAACTTTGTTTGCTCTAAGGCAGCACTGAGACTAAGGGCCCTGTGGGGTGGGAGCTCCCTCTACCACACATTTGCAGCTGTAGTGGCTGTTGGGTAGACTGACTCTTCAGCAAAAATAAGGAATGACTCCAATTGCACTCAAAGCAAAATGAAATCTTCATGGGAGAATCATCTTGAAGGATAACAATACACTGTGACAAGCTATGTCAGCAACACTGGTCATTAGAGGTCTCGTCTCCAACTCCAGCTGCATTCACCTTCTCCTGATGATTTGTCCATAGTCCCAATGAAGGAAAACCAACTTGACCCTCCTCCAGTATCAATATCTTCTTTAAAATAAAATAATATTTGTATACCATTGGTGATTTATCCACAAACACTGGACAATTGAAATAGCATACATTTATTGATATTAATTTGTATTATTAAAAGTGCTATATTTATGCAGAGGCTACAATTTAACTTTAGAAATGTTGGTCTCTTTTACCAGTATGAATAAATGGGATGACACAAATCACTACACAGCATGTAATTATTTTGTAATGAGTTGTAATCATAAGTAATTTCCCAAAGAGTAAATTAAGTATTCATTAGAAAATGCAATCACTATTAATTATATTAATTATTTCAATTAAAAGGCAAAAAATACATTTTGTATGAATGAGTGATGATTTTAGTATCCAACTTTGAAAAATTCCATTCTCTGGACTTTCTAAAAGAATAAATACAAAAAATAAAATGGGCATGGATATATTTATATAATATCCAGTGTCTACTGGGTTTGAGGACATACTGAAGTGATCTGTGCAGCCATTTTTAGTCTGTACGCACATGAAGCTATTGATTCAGCATTTCCAGAAGGAATGTAAAATCCTTTTCTATACCATACAATATGAGCCATCCTTCATATTTTAACAAGTAAAACCTGCATGATGAGTAACATTCCAATTTCCTCAGTACCGTGTTATGATGATGACTTATAATTCTTATAATTACATTCGAATTATTTTGTTGCACTTGTTTTCCATTATTTCTCACCATTCATCTTGTGTCTGGGGCACTGGTTTATGTCGTAGGTCATGAGTACTGCCTCTGTCTCTCTACTTCTACATCCTAGCCAGTATTCTTTCATTTGTCCTTTCTCTTTTGATGCTTTTGATTCACCAATTAATTGAATTTATTGAGTTCATTTACATTATATATATATACATATATATACATATATATATATTTTTTTTTTTTTTTGTAGAGACAGAGTTTCACTTTATTGCCATAGTAGAGGGCTGTGGCAGCATCACACAGCTCACAGCAACCTCCAACTCCGGGGCTTATGCTATTCCCTTGCCTCAGCCTCCTGAGCAGCTGGGACTACAGGCACCTGCCACAATGCCCAGCTATTTTTTTGTTGCAGTTTGGTCGGGGCTGGGTTTGAATCCACTACCCTCAGAATATGGGGTTGTGCCCTGCCCACTGAGCCACAAGGCAGCACCTGACATTATGTTTGTTAATTAAAGTGAAATCCAGTAAACATTAAATTGATCACTTTAAAGCAAAGAAATTAGTGAGCATCATTTAGTACATTGTTGCACAACTTCTGAATCTATCTAGTTCAAAAACGTCTATGTTGTCATAAAAAACCCCAGGAACCAGTGAACAATTACTCTTTATCTCTCACTTTCTCATTCCCTCACAACTACTAATGTGAAGTCTGTCTATATGGATTTACCTACTAGAAATATTTCCTATAAACGGAATCAGATAATGTATGATGTTTTGTGTCTTTTTTTACTTAGCATTAAGTTTTTGAGATGTATCACCTTGCAGCATACATCACTAAGTACTTAATTTTTTTCTATATGAATAATCTTTTATTGTGTGTATATACACAATATTTGTTATCCACTGATGAACATCTGGGTTCTGTCCTCTTTTTGGCTTTTGTGAATAGTGCAACTACGAACATGCACATTTTCATTTCTTTGGGGTAATATATCTAAGAATGGAATGTCTGCATTATATATGAACTAGAGAAGTTCAACAGCATTTGGGTAAGGAGAAGAAGGAGTCAGCAAGTTGAAGAAAGGCAGTTGATATTTCTGAGGAGAGGAAAGAAAGAAGAATGAAGAGTGAGTAGAGTCTTGGGGAACTGTGAAACACCACTAGGGGTGCTGAAAATATGCATTACAGGAGACCCAAGGAGTGAAGAGAAATAAAGGGCTAAAGGAATATTTAAAGAAATATTAGCTGAATTTTTTAACAAATGGTTAATCTTTAACAAATGGTGCTGGACAACTGGATTTTCACGTGGAAAATAATAAGGTTGGATCCCCCTCCCTCACGTCATATTAACTCAAAATGGATCAATGACTGTTTATGGACATAAAATTCTCAGAACAAATTCATAGGAGTAGATTTTTAAGACCTTGTATTTGGCAGTGGAATTTTAGATATGACACCAAAAGCAAAGGCAGGAAGAGAATAGTTGTTAGACTTCATAAAATGTCAAACTTTTATGCATCAAAAGATATTAATAAAGTGAAAAAACCTAGATGATAGGAAAACTATTTGCAAATATTACATCTGTTAAAAAAGTAATATCCAGAATATAAAAAGAATCCTTCCCAGAGGGGAAAGAGAGAACCAAAGCAAAGGTCAGCTTCTGTGCCTATCTCTCAGGAAACCACAGAAAGGTCAAAACACAGTATTTTACTAACATAAATTTTAAGAATCACAGTCTTTTGAGAACATGGCACATATTCATCTTCTAGCACCAGCTGGCCACACCAGAAACCCAGGAACATGGGTTGTCCAGTCCACAGGAAAGACTTTGCTGTTGGCTGGAGCTTGAGAGATGGTAGATGAACAAGAATGCCACAGCACTTTCTTACCAAAAGCCATCCATTCCTTTCTTCATTCAATAGTACTCCAGTTGCTCTGAGTGTTGGATTAGCGTATAGAATTACAATAAAATCAATTCAAAACTTTTCTTTTGATGTGACATTCTCTTTCTTTCCTTAAACATTTAAGTTTTAAATTTAACCCAAGCTAAATTTTTATCCCTTTTTCCCTCAAGTCAGGTCCTTGTGGTCTTACTCAGCTCAATAAATGACTCTTATTTTTTCTGTTTTCTTCCTGGCCTGCCTTATTCTACTGGCATAGAAACCATGTGAGATCGAGGCTTCCATTTAGTCCACTGCAATGTGTCTGGCATCCAGAAACCGGGTAGGCACTCAGTAAATATTTGTTGAACAGATGTTGAACTAAGCTATCATCTTCCCATGAAGTTATATTTAGGTTCCCACTACAAATTAATCTCTCCTGTTTACCCTGCCATTTGTCTCCTGCTGCGGTTTGTGTTAGAGTCTGCCTCTCCTCATGCAGCAGTGCATGGTCTGTAAACACCTAGACAACAAGGACGGCTTTTGTTTATCTACCTAGTACCTGGCCAGGCACAGCTGCTCAGCTACTGTGAATGGGTTTCAAATCCCTAGATGGATTCTAAACCAGCACAGGGGAGTTTATTTAGAGGACTGGTGAGTCTATATCACATCAATAGCTGACTTGTCCCCAGACTGTCTCCCGTCCATAGTGGTCATCTGAACTCAGGCTCTGCTCATTTCCTACTAGATTCTCAGTTAGCAGCTGGTCCTCCATCCTTTCCAGTCTCATATCTCACAGGGTCTACCTGAGTGCTATTATATTTACTGGTTTTTCTCAAAGACCTAAACTACCTTGTTTAGGCCCAATAATTATTGAAAATAGTTGGAGGTCTGGTTGAAATGGAGCAAAGTTATTTTCAGGAACCTCTAATATAAATTGTCCTTTTTTTCCTATTTATAGAGTTTTATTGTTTGGAAACACCACAGTTTTCTTTTGTGTGCTGTTAATTAAAACTTTTATATTTATCTCAAATCCTTCCTTTCTACCACTTTTCAGATTTTTGGTTGTGTTTTAGTAGTAGACTTGTGATAAAGAAAAAAGCAATAGCAATTAGGACAAAAATGTGTTTAGAAGGTAATTAGAAACCAACATGTAAGAATTATTATTCTATCATAGTATTATTTACGGTACAAAGTGGAACCAATCACCATTTACATTTATAGTGAGAAAATTGTCAGGGAGGTTTGGAATACTGATGTACAGAAAGGGGTGTCAAGGGGCCTTACGCAATATTGAGGAATAGATTATAAAATGTTAATCAAAAAGTGAATGAAATCTAATATGGTGTATGATACTAATTTGATTTTATTGTTAAATTGTCCAAATAACAAATAATTACTATTTCAATAATTTTGGGGCCTAAAAAATGTAGTTTAGGTCTTGGACAAAAATTGATAAATATAATAGCACTTTATGGACCTTATTTTAATTTTACAAAAACATATTCAAATATCGCTCATCAAATATAGCTAATTCTTCACTAAAATTTCAGGCTCACTGAAGGCTGGTGGGTTTGAACCCAGCCCAGGCCAGCTAAACAATGACAAAAGCAACAAAAAAAATGGCTGCGCTATGGCAGGCACCTATAGTCCCAGCTACTTAGGAGACGGAGGCAAGAGAATCACTTAAGCGCAAGTAATTGAGGTTGCTGTCAGCTGTGTTGCCATGGCACTCTACTGAGGGTGACATGGTGAGACTCTGTCTCAAAAAAACAGAAAAAAAATTCAATGGCTTCTGTGAGACCTGTTATGTCTATAATTTATGTACTCATTCAGTCAATTCAACAAATATTTTCTGAGAATGTAAAATATGCTGATTACTTTGCAAGGGGCTAGAACTGAGTTGTTGAGTGAAATATACAGGACCTTTCTTTCAGAGCAACACATTGGCATTATATTCCTGGTGTGTTTGCCTACCAGATGAACCGGGTAAAAGTACACATGTCTTAAGGCCAAGGCTTATGCCAGTAATAGTCACATCTCTCATACCTAGCATTGGGTCTGCCACGTAACAATGACCGAGAATGTGTTTTCTACATGAACATATTGAGTGGTGTTTTCAAAACTTTAAAATTCATTGTATATTTTCAAGTCAAAATTACCAATGAAGTAGTGAATAAGACAAAGAGATAAAACCTAACTGTATGATATCCCCAAGTCATACTTGTTGTACAGGAAATTACTTGAAGAGCTATTTCATATTTTCCCATTTTGAAAAAAAAAAAAAAGTCAAAGTACTTTGATAAGAAAGCAAGAGCTAATGACTGGGAAGTTTTGATGTTTAGTGTTGCTAAGTTTAATCAAACTTTTTTAATTTAATTTTTTTTATTAAATCATAATTATATACATTTATAGTATGGGATACAATGTAGTGATTTGATATACAATGTGGAATGCTTAAATCAAACTGATTAACATAACTAGCACCTCACTTACTTTTTGTGGTAAGACATTTGTAATTTACTCTTAGTTGTTTTGAAATACCCTTGCATTGTGCACATTAGGTGAGATCCCACCAAATGCCCTTCTTCCTCCCTCTGCTCACCCTCTCCCCTTCTTGCTAGACTGAATTTGTGTTTTATCATTTATATGAATGTCTAAGTGTTTATATATTGGTTTTATAGTCCTGTTGAGTACATTAGATACTTTTTTCGCCACACTTGAGATACTTTACTAACAAATGTTTATTGCAGCCCAGTTCATAATTGCCAAGTCATGGGAGCAACCCAAATGCCCATCAACCCATGAATGGATTAATCAAAAATATTTAAGATGTTTTAAAACATGTGTTTTTAACAAACAATAAAGCATAATAACATTTTTCTTATAAAATTATAAATTTAAATAAATATTTAAGAACTACTTTTCTGCTTCTTATGAAAGTAGCTTTGTACTGAGTTAGAAAAGGATGAGGGGAAGGAACAAGTGTGAAGAGACTTTCTGGGAAGGAAAATGTTCTTGCTTCTGTTTTTAACAGTACAAAACTCTGAGCTCAGGTATGAAGTGGGACTTCTGCAGGTACATCCTGCTTCTTCAGATTATGGGAAACCCCACTGGCCCTCTTGGCTTCTCTTGGTTGTAGCCAAGCTGTGATCTAAGCATTCGTCAGCTGTATTTGCTATGCAGGAAAGGCCTGGGCTGGCCCTGAGGGCTCCTTAGAGAACTCGGGACAGTGACTGATGCTCTGCCATAGTCCTCTTTGGTCTCTTCTCCTCTGAGCCTGATGTTGAGTGGACTCAATTTATCAGAGGATGACCACATGTCAGAGAAAGGTGAGGCGAGCTCTCTCTCCTCCCCCAGCCCTTTCCCTAAATCATTTCAAGTCATATGTAGGCTCCTACAAGATAAATGATAACATGGCTATAAAAAATAAAGCTATAAAAATTTCTGTAACTAAACAAAGAAATAAACTTACACTGAGTATATAAATATGTACATTTCAAATATATATTTGAAATTGGAATGAAGAGAATAACTTAAAAAAAATCCTAACTGCATAGAGTTTATGGGAACTTAGCCTTTATTACTATTCTTGAAGTTTGCCTGGTATTTGTTCAAATACAAAGGGGAAATTTGTGTGTATTATCTTGTTACAATTTCCTAGTTTTAACTGTAATTATATATATTTATACATCTATAATTATAATCAACATATTTTACATGGCTTCAGAAGCAAAAGCTATTGCTATTGTATTGAGACCCCCCAAATCACATCTTTTTGATACAATTTTCACATTGATAATGAATTGTTGAAAATATGTGCTTTGTCTTAACTCTTCAGGAATAACAGTTAAAACCAGGAAGTAACTCATCTGACCTTTGACAGGCAAATGGTTAAACAAACTATCCTACATCCAGAACATGGAAAAGTCCTCAGCAATGAAAAAGAACTGACTGCAGATACATGTGACAACCTGGAAAAATTTCCAGAGTTATGCTGACAAAAAAACCAATCCCCAAAAGCTACAGACTCTGAGTTTATATTTTATAACATTTGCAAAATGACAAAACACGGGAAAGGAAAACAGCTCAGTTGTTGCTAAAGGTGAAGCGTGGAGAGGATTGATGGTGTAGGCCAATGGGATGACTGCTGAGGGGCACTCCAGGGCAGCCATGAGGAAAACAGTCTATATATTGTAGTGGTGGTGTCTTACTTGTGACTTAGTTTGATAATTTTGTAAGATGTTGCCCTTGGGGAAAACTGGGTAAAGGGTACATAGAATCTCTGTACACAGTATTATTTCTCAGAACTGCATGTACATCTATAATTATTTCAAGCTAGAAATTTTAATTTGAAAACAGTGTTTTGGACATAAAATCAATACATATATATGAAGCTGAGCAAATCTGCTAGCAATGGGAACAATAAGAACTAAATCTCTCTAGGTCTGAGATTAAGATAAGAACAGTAAGAACTTGATCTGCCTAGGTCCCATACTGTCTACTATGCATAAAATGAGGCTCTCATAATACTCCTGGCAGTGTTTTTGAAGTATCTGATATTATGTATATAAAGAGCACATTTAAAAAAATGAATAGTTGAGGCCAGGCATGGTGGCTCAGACCTGTAATCCTAGCACTCTGTGAGGCTGAGGCAGGTGGATTGCTGGAACTTGCTTAGGAGTTCCAGACAGAACCTGAGCAAGAGTTAGACCCCATCTTTATTAAAAACAGAAAAAAAATACCCAGATATGTGCTGGGCACCTATCATCACAGTTACTTGGGAGGCTTAGGCAAGAGAATTGCTTGAGCCTAAGAGTTTGAGGTTGCTATCAGCTATGACACCAAGGCACTCAACCCAGGGCAACAGAGTGAGAGTATATCTCAAAAAAAAAAATATATATATATATGAATAGTTGGATAAATATAAATACATATATTTTGAAATAAGTTCTTTATGAAAATTCAGCTTTGTTTTTCAATCTATAGATTATAAAAATGTCCAAATGTTTACAAATGCAAAGGATGTATAACTTGTAACATGCCATAAACACGTGGCAGGCAGATGTCCTCATGTGTGAACCCTCACAGGTTGAATGAGGCCAATGCTACACCTCGTGGTTTCCTTTCACACATTTGAAGAACTGTTGATTTATAACATACAGGATTACACTTTTTAAATCATGTGGTAAATACTATGTAAAATCATTTAAGTACATGTAAATTATTACATTGATGCAAGATAAAATAATATATAATATAATTTGAGCTTTAATGTGGATTGTAACACCTCGTTTAGTCCTTATAGTAACTACATAATATTGGTCTTGCTCATAAATCCATTATGTTGATTAAAAAATACACAGAGAAGGGTAATAAATAAGTTCTCCAGTTCCTACAGCAGTGAATGAAAAGCTGTTTCTAATATCAAGCAGCCTTAGTGCCAATCAGTTTTCTGGATGACTTTCCAAAACTAAGTATACGTGATGACTCATTGACCTTGTAATTTCTGTATCTTGATTTTGTCATCAAAACGTGTGTATTAACTGCGAATGACTCCCTTTTGTTACCCTTGATTGAAGCTGGCCACTGGCTTCAGAGGAGGTTGTTGAAAAATGTTTTGTGAATCAGCCTTTTGCAAAGATGGGTTCTGCTTCTACTGGCTGCAGGTAACAGCAATTTCTATCAAAGAAAATCGTTAAGCAGCACTGAATGTTTTTACAATATTGAGATGGGTAGGTGGTGGTGGAGAGATTAGTGTGAGCAAAGACACAGGAGGCTGAGGTTTCACATCATCCTCACCTATTAACTAAAAATCTGTGACTGCTCCTTCCTCCTTGGTGAGACCTGGATCCCCTCACTGGGTTAAGTGGGCCGTTTCCTTCCGTGAGTCCCCAGTGTAATTCATTTCTCACTCCCGTTAAAAGTGTTAACCTTTGTGGAAAAATTACTATTTGCCAGGTACTTTTTTTTTTTTTACTCCCACAGGGCATTTTTTTGTTTACATGTTTCTCTCTTGTAGTTCACTGGAAACTTCTGGAAAGCAGCAATTTTATTCATTTCTTTATCATGAGCCCCAAGTGTGCTGTTGCTGGCACATAATGGCTTGTTTTTGAGTGTTTCTTATATTCGATTGGACCTTGAGAGTGTTTTATTGTGGTACGCTTTTAATTTGGGCATTCTAATTGCCCTTTTATAACTCAAACTTTTCACATTTTACTGGAAATATAACTTATTCTTGGAAAGACATCTTGTTATTTTTCTGCTCAGTTAATGTCTCCTTTAAGTAAATAGATCTACCTTAGAACAGTTTGACACTATTCAATGAACAGATAAAGATACCATTAAGTAAAAAGCCATTCCTAATTCACCTAACTACAGAGAACTACAATTTCCTAAAATATTTATACATAGACATTAAACAAACAAGATCTTATCAAATTGCTGTGTTGTCTTTAGCTCTGGTTCAGTGTGGGTACTTCTATAAATGATCCCGTCAAACCATTAGTACTATTCTGTTCTCTTTAGGAAATAGCATCACTATTGGCTCATCATCCATATCTAAGCAGGGAACTCTAGTTAACTTTTAATGTTTAACTGCCTAAACGTTTCAGATAAGCATTACATAATTATGTGGTTACTGACCAAGACCAATCACTGTCACAATAAAGTAATTGCTTCATATCAATATTATTGTCTTCTATTTCTAATCTAAAGTGATATCCCCACGTGAATTCATGGATAAATATTTCATATAAGAATATGAAAATAAAATAAGGCATTTCAAGGACAAGACTTAATTTGTTAATTGTCAAGAATAAATTTAAATGACCTGAAAAATGTTCATGACATTTCTTGACTATCTGAACATTCATTTATTCATGAATTATTGAACTCACACTTTAAAATACTGTTCCCAAAACCTGAACAAAAGATATCTGCCCTAACAAACTCTGAAACTTTATAAATGAGAATTTAATGTGGTACCGGAAAAGACATTTTAATGACAACAATATGAGTCATTGACTACTGAGAAAATTAATACAAATTCTCATAAAATATTTATTCAGTTGAAAATATAAAACCAGCTGATGCAATGCACAGAATATGCATATTCCAGAGTGAAATTGCATTATATTACTAAGCAGTGTCAAGACTTTATAAATACATGAATTTAATAAACGTTCACAGCTCCAACACAGTGAGTGGCAACAGTCTCTGTTATATTTCAGACAAAGAACTTACAGAAAAATTTTCCAAAAGACTAATTTTATCTGTTTGACTCATTGTTGGAAGTATATTGAACTACTTCCAACAACGAATCAAACAGATGAGATCAGTAAAAGAGAACAAGCGTCTTCTTCTATCTATGAACTTGTAGTTGGGGATAAGTAGGTGTTAAAGATCTCACCAAAAGGCAGGGAGGCAGCCACCTGTTTCAGGGATGAGAAGGAAGGTCGGGAAGAAATATGATGTGACTGAATCTGGTCTTTAGGCAGAGGGGAAAGAGCAAGGAGAGTCCTAAGAAAAGGAATTGACTCATTAATACAGGCTGTAGTCAGAATCCTCCCTCTCTGCTGGATCCTTGGTCTTAGAGATTCAAAGAATGAATCCACGGACCATGTGAGTCAGGGGAAGGACAGATTTTATTGACACACAGGTAGATAAGGCAAAGAGGAGAGCAGAACCTCTGGCAGCAGAAGGGGCACCCAAATGGCTGGCCTGTGTGGGCCTTCTGTCTAAGGACTATATACTGCTTTTCCTATCCTAGGAACAGGGAGGTCTTAGGAAGATGGAATGTCTGACCATTTGGTACCAGGAGCTTAGAGGCAGAAGTTAATTACAAAACCTCCCTTGTGAAGGACTGTGGTCCAGCTTGGGTGTATTCCCTGCTCCAGGAGAGGCAGCCCAGATGGGATGCTGATTAGGCTGTTTTATACAAGACTGTTTGTGCCTAGAGATGGGGTCTTCAGTGAGACTGATCTCTGAGCTCACCCAAGTCTAGAAAAAGGGGTAGGGGAGGTGTTCCTGGCCAGCCCTGAGTGGAAGAACGCCATATTAATATTATGAGAAAAGGTATGGATTAGTAATCTTTATTTCAAGTCTGCAAAACTGAGCTTAGTATATAACTAATTTAACTGTTCTTGGGAGGATGGTCACATTTGGGCTTTAATGATTTCCAGAGAGTGGTGCAGTTGGCTCTCCATATCCCGGGCTCTGAGTCTGATAATTCAATAAACTGAAGCTCTAAAATATTTGGAAACATATTGCAATAAAAAGTAAAGCAAATAAAAACCAATATAGTGTAAGAACTATTTACATAGCCTTTACGTTGTATTAGCTGTTATAAATAATCTAGAGATGCCCTAATGAATAGGAGGATGTGTGTTGTTTATATCCAAATACTACTCCATTAAAGATAAGGGATTTGAGTATCACAGATTTTGGCGTTTCTGTGAGGTCCTGGAACCAGTTCTGCTGCCGTAACAGAAGTACAACTGTACTGATGAGAGAAAAAGTGCCCCAACAGTTGGCAAAAGCTGCAGACACACAGTAGATGGCTGCTCTATTTTCTGATTAAAATCATCCTTGGATGTCTGAGCCCAGGTTCAGACACTGAAAGGATAATGATCTCCCTACTTGCTTGAGAGAGACCAAGTACATAGGACTGCCTGCTTTATGTTGGGCATCTAATTCCACTGACCTTTACACAGCGGAGATACCTCTGACAACGTAGCGAATGTGCATTCTGGCTTTCATTATTTACATGGATTTAGGGGTGGAGAGACTGTTATCTTTTAGCCTAGACTCTCCAAGATTTATAAATTCCCCTCTTTTCTTACCCTCTAAGCAAACAGAGAGGACAAGGAGGAGAGCAACTCAAACGTAGGAGGCCTAAGTTAAAGGCAGCAGGGAGCAGAGAAGAAAGCCTGCGGCAGCTAAGGCTGCCCAGGGAGCGGCCAGTGTTCCCACAGTGCTACCGCAGTCCTGAGAGCCTGGCGGTCCTTCGGACCCCCTCTCCCTGCCTCCCGCAAAACAGGGCGCCTGAGGAGACCCTCACCGAGCCTGGGACTGGGGCAGGCATTATAGAAGATAAGGAAAAGAACCAAAATTAAAGTGAATGCTGGGCCCGAGGAGGACGTCTTTTGACAAATTGAAGCTAAAGCAGTGACACAGGCATTACTAGAGAAAGCATTTCCACTTTGAAAAGAGAACGGTGCATTCTGAGCAGCAAGAGAGCTCACGGATTTGTCAGCAAGGTCAACCTGAAAAGGACTTTTGTCTACACACACCAAAATGGTCTCCGAGTGCTGAGTGAGAAAGGATCTCAACTCACAATTGTTCTCAGCAATTTGTAGGTGGTGATTAAAGTCAATGGAAAAATATTACTGGAAATGAAGGGACTTAGAAAATGCATACTCCATTTTAAAAGATTTCCACTTTAAAATGCATGTTCATGATGGTTATGAAATGAATCTAAAAGAAGGACTTAAGACTTTTCAGGGACATCAACAAAACTGGCACTATTCCAGGCGAGCACCAAGCTCAGCTCCTCCTGAGGAGGGGCCTGTCTTTCCTCCTCCTCCCTCCGCTGTGGAGAGTCCCCTTCCCCAGGGTGTGGGCTCCGAAATCACTGAGGAAAAATCCATTGTTTACACAGAGTTTTGTTTCTCTTTTGAGTCTCTTCTCATCCTCACATCTGGGCAACTCCAGATTTCTAAAATGATACATTTCAGAAAATCAGTGTATTCAGAGTGTGTGTGTGGGAGGGACACTGAATGGTCCAAGTGGTCCAAGGGAAACACTGTAGCATTTATATTTGCCACCTTCCAAGTTTTATCTCTACAGTGAGGAAAAGGTTTTCTTCCTATTCATGGAAGACACACACACACACACACACACACACACACACACACACACACAGCCCCCATAAGGATAAAACAGAATTTCACTTACACTGTACTTAAATTCATAATAAAGACACACACACAAAATTCCTAAAGGCATCCAACTGCAAACCCGTCCTCTGCCAGCAATACTCATCTGACAATGGAAAGAATCTTTGGAATTAAAGATGCTCTTCAATTTATGATGGGACTTATGTCAGAATAAGCTCACTGTAAACTGAAAATATCTTAAGTCAAAATTTCATACACCTAACTTACACAGTTTAGCCTAAGCTTATCTTAAATGTACTCAGAGCATTTACAAGCCTGCAGTTGGGCAAAATTACTTAATACAAAGTCTGTTTTATAGTAAATGTTAAATGCTTTGTGTCACCTACTGGATACTGTACTGAATAGTCCTGTGGTAACTCAAAAATACCATTTATGTTGAATGGGTATCACTTTTGCACCTTCATAAAATCAACAATTTGACTACAATTAACACTCAATTTCGTAGGTTTATGTTTACTTTCTTATTTTTCCTCTTATGTATAAACAAAATTCTTATCTGGTCATTATTTACATAGCTTTTGTTCAGTTTATTTCCCCCATTTTTATTGTTATAATTTATTTTGAGGAAGGAGAAATAAATCTTATACTTTTTGATGATCCTGAGAAAGCTACAGGCAGCTGCAGAACTCGTCCTACAAAGACAGGAACAGACTTTATACCAGACGCTAAAAAAAACTTTGGGGAAGATAAAAGAGAGAGAGAGAGACTATATAACAAATAACAGCACCTTGGTTCCTTGAGAAAAACAGTCATTAACTCTTTGTACTCCTTGTGATTTTTTTCTCCTGCTAACTAAAAACTTTCCTTTGCTCTAACATCAATAACTGTAACTGTGTAGCTGATACTGAGCTCAAGAAAAAAGGGCATAAAAGAGTTTGAAAAGAACTGTTCCCCAGAACTCAGCATTTTATAACTTGAGGCACCTGAGCTCTCAGAGTTAATTAAAGGTTCCTTTCTTTGTGTTTTTGGTATAAGTGTCTGTCAGTTTTAATTTGCCATTTTCCTGCAACAATATATAGTAAAATTAAGCCATTTAAATGTCCAGTCTTGTGTACATTAAAATGATAGCTAAGTTGGGGACCATCTGTATAGTTTTCTTAGTCATGACTTACATTCTTAGATGTGCCACCCTACCCCACTGGTCTCCATAAATGGAAGAGAAACACCTCCAACATCCTCAGAGACCAGGGGTCATTTCTTTTTAATTTGTTTTTAGTTACATGTCACTTTCATTAATGAGATTCAGGCAATATGATTAAACATTGCGTTTATTCAGGCACAAAGTTTGAGGATGGCCATCCAAGAGGACACAGACTCTAAACTATGGGGTTAGTGTTGTGAAGTGGAGAAGTTTGGGGGTCGTTTATATAGGCAAGGTCTGGGGAAGCTGAACGGGATTTCAACATTTTACATACAAGGTTAGTGCACAGTTACAGTCACTTGAGGGTTATCAGCAGGGTTTCTTTTTGGGAAGGATATATTTAACATTCCACGTTCAGGATGTAGTAATCAAGGGGCCTTTTATCTCAGATTCCATCTGGTCTGAGCTGGGAACATGAAAATAAAAAGGACGTTGATCTACTTGACTACAACAAAGGGTCACTAGGAGGTCATGTCTATGACTCTATCTCCAGCATCAATCTTCCTCAGGCCCTAACAACGTTAGACAGACTATCTATCCATTTTATTCACATGCATATTCATACACACAAAGGCAACACAAACTAAAAAGTGATAAATATTACTAACGGAGTTCAGTACAGCCTAATTTCCTCTAAACAAAAGGGTGACTCTGAGTTCATTCCCACACTAGGTACTGCCAAAATGCCTCATGCCTCTAATTCCTTTCATAATGCCAAGTACACCACACATGACAGTCTTGGAAAGGCAAAACTACAGGACAGGGATCAGACCCCTGGGTGCCAGGGGCTGGAGATCCAGGAAGGGTTTGGCTGTTGGGGGAGGGTACGGTTCAGGCAATGTTCTGTATGTTGTGGTGATGGTTAAATAACTGGATAGGTTTATCAAAACACAGGACTGTACATTAAAATGGCTTAATTTTACCACATACATAAATATAACTTAATAAAAATGGGGAAAATAAACTGAACAAAAGCTATGTAGATAATGACCAAATAAGAATTCTGTTCATATATACATGTATATATATATATGAAGAAAAGCAAGAAAGTAACATGAACTTATGAAATTAGGTGTTAAAATCCCATTAGAGACATAAAGTGCTGACAGATCATAGAATGGGTAAAAACAACACAGAGCTCGGCATTTTCTTTCAAATTTATACTCACACACAATGATTAAAAAACTCCATATACAGCTTCTCTTTCTGCACGATACAGAACACACAATCCTGTGCTAAGTAAACATTTCTTTTAATAACCTCCATTTTAAAAAATCCTTTCAAAAATTATTTCCTTCACAACAGTAACCAAGTAGCCTTCAAGCCCTAACTTTATCTTTCTGTCTTCTGTAAGGCTAATACCCTCCTTTTTTGCAGTTATGGAATTCTACAGTTTATTTATCTAATAATTCTTTTTTTATGATTTCCTTATTTGGTAAATTTAGATGAACATTGGAAACCATTGGGATTCTGCTTTTTGATATTAGAAATTATTGAGTTTCTTTGGCTTAGTTTATTTTTAGTGCTTCTTTAATTTAAATTTAAAGGCAATCTCATGGAGAGTCGATATAATAGTAGATTATGAACAGAGTCTCTGTTTATCTTTTGCTGATATATAAATGAACAGTTGAATATATTCAACTTTTAACTAATGTCTCTCACTTATTAAAAATTTCTAGGCCTAACTTTTCAAAGAAAAAGTATCTATTTTCTATAACATAATCAGTATGTTCCATTAGACCTTTCCCTCAATAATATCTCTGTCTCTGTCAACTTAAATATTATCTTTTGGATAATTCACTGATTTGGGTACATTCTTAGGTTTTTGTTTGTTTGTTTGTTTGTCTTTTTCATTCTCTTTGTGCTCCTTTTCAAGAGCGCATGGTGTCTTACAGATTGTGAACTGACAAGTTGGTGATGGAATGAGCGGGTGTCTGGTCCCACAGTGGGGATGGTATTCACTGCCCTGCCTGGTGTAGCCCTGACTGTGGTTTTCAGCCGGGTGGTGGGAAACCAACGTGAGCGATGCTATGTCCTTGGAGAGCAGCTAAGTCCTGTCAGTGACTGGTTTCACTATTTTTTACAAGTCCCATGGAATCCTGAGGTTTGGCTTAATTTCCAGTAGGCTGGAAGGTCTGTTCTAACCCTCGCTATGGACTAATTTCCTCCTGCAATGGTGCTTTCCTTCCATCCTCGTGATGTTATTCATTTCCCCCGTTACCCTTCTTGAGGTTTGCAAACTTTCTGATCTTTTCTTTACCTTGCAGGCATTAGGGGCCGTTCCACTGAGCATGTAAGAGTCTCCTTCATGCCTTCTCTATGCGGCAGGATAATGGAAAAGAAAAAGTCAGAGAAATCCTCGGTGAATCTGGAGAGCAGTCAGACTTGAGCCTTCCAGCCCCTGGTTGAAGTCTCTTCCCAGGCAGGAGCTGGAAGGAAGGGAGTGTAAGATGTGACACACATCTTCTGTCTTGATAAACATGCTTTTAAATAGATGTCAAATAAGTGAGAGAAGAAAACATCTCTCTGGCATAGGAAAGGCACATTTACATGAAATAAACCTGGACAATTCCCCTGGTACTGGGTCGTTTGCTTCAAGACGTGGCAACCTCAACCCTACAGTGTGGCTGTTTGGAGGCGTGGATGGGAACACTCTGGAGTCCTGGGCCTCGGTTTCTGTTCACTTCCTAGGGATGAGGCTCTGTTCACTTCCTAGGGATAAGGTTCTGTTCAGGACTAACCAATGTCCTCTGGAACAAAAGGAAGGGAGGTAATCTCTTCTTAGAAATCTGAGCGGGAAACAGGCCACGGTTCTTTCCTCCTCCCTTAGCCCTCGCAGCTTACTGTCCTGCCGATCCTTCTCACTGCCACCCCACACTTGGGGGGAGGCTACACCCCGGGACCTCGACCTTGCATTCCCTCTGTAGAGTGAAAAAACCTCAACCCCCCTTAGCTGTCAACGTTACTTAGAGATCTAGGTAGTTATCAGACAGTCGCGTCAGCTAGTCCTGCCCTGGTTCGCACACCAAGAAGGCCATCTCCACCTGGCTGAAAAAACATCAGGGGTGCGGCTTGGTAGTCACTGACATCAGGGGTGCAGCCTGGGAGTTACTGACATCAGGGTACAGCCTGGGAGTCACTGACATCAGGGGTGCGGCCTGGGAGTCACTGACATCAGGGGTGCAGCCTGGGAGTCACTGACATCAGGGGTGCGGCTTGAGAGTCACTGACATCAGGGGTGCAGCCTGGGAGTCACTGACATCAGGGGTGCGGCTTGAGAGTCACTGACATCAGGGGTGCGGCTTGGGAGTCACTGACATCAGGGGTGCGGCCTGGGAGTCACTGACATCAGGGGTGAACCTTGGGAGTCACTGACATCGGGGTGCATCTTGGGAGTCACTGACATCGGGGTGCAGCTTGGGAGTCACTGCCACTCAGGGGCGCACCTTGAAGTCACTGACGTCAGGGGTGCGGCTTGGGAGTTACTGACATCGAAGTGCAGCTTGGGAGTCACCACCACTCAGGGATATGGCTCCGGAGTCACCGCCACTCAGGCCTCTGCATTGAAGGGCACAGCCCTCCCTTCTCCTCTCACTGCAGAGCCCAGACGACTGGGGTACTACAAACTTGGAGCTTCCCAGGACTCACCCTCAAATTTGACAATTCACTGACATGACTCTAAGATCTTAGTAAAATGTTTTCCTTACTGTTTTGCCATGAAGGATACAGCTCAGGGACAGCCAGATGGCAGAGTTGCGTGGACAGGGTGGGCAGAGGTGCGGCAGGTGCTCAGCAACCCATAAGCCCTGTGAAACAGCTCCATAAGGGTTTCCGTGGAGGTTCATTACATGCCCGTGATTGGTTAAGCTATGGCCACTGTGCTTGAACTCAGCCTGCAGCCCACCTCCCTGTCTCAGAGTTGGGGGGAAGGGGTGAGGAGGAAGGGCGAGACTGAAGGTTCCCACCCTCTGGTCATGCCTGATTCTTTCTGGCCAGCAGCCCCCATCTCGAAGCTGGCTCCAAGCCTTCAGTCACCAGTCAGTCATCTCAATAGCCTACTGCAGATCCTCTTATCCGGGAAGAGATTCTAAGGGTTTTAGAATCTTTGGCCAGGAATCCAGACCGAACACCAAATATTTACTTTTTATTACACCACGATCTAGTTCATTTTGTCTCTCTTATAGTTATGTTATTAATTTGTTCACACATATCTCACCACCAACATTCCAGGCATTCACTTTATAATTCAAATATCACCTGATGAGTAGGATTTAAGCAAGATACATGGCCCTCAGTGATGAGGGCGCCTGGAAGCCGCCTCTGATGGTGACCTGTAAGCGGTACCTGAATGGCAAAGGCAGCCAGCCACGTGCAGATCTTGGCAGAGATGCCTCATGGAGTCCAATGGCCCAGTGGCAGGGGCAGCGTATGTTTCCTACCACTCCGGGTACCTTCTATGCTTCCCAATTCTAGGGACAAGCAGCTTGGTGCTCAGTAAGAAACAGACGAGGTGCAGAGCCAGTAAGCAGCATGTATGTGGTTTTCACCGTGCGCAGGCTGTGCGGCAGGTCGACCCGCACCCACAGCTGGGCTGTCCCTTTCCTCCTCTGCAGCCCACAGCTCTCAGGGTAGGAAACGCTACTTACTTGTCTTCACAGTTTGGTTGCCCAGCCTGTTACCCAGCCCTGACTCAAGGTGGTATGGGTAGAAGATTCTGGAAATGATCAGCACTCTTCACCCCACCTGTTCTGCCAAGAAAACCGGTATGTGAGCGGAGACTGTCACTCTGAGTGGTGCCTATCAGACGAGGACCCAGCACTGCTGCGGCCCCTCAGGCTGGACCAGAGGCCAGTAAAGCCACGGTGAAGCTGACGCAAAATCCTGATGTTGACCCTCTAGTCCACAGAATAGCCTCGCCTGGATGTCTTGATGAATAGAAAGAGGTTAAACCCTTGCAGCATGGGCACTTTGATCAGATGTTCAGCCGGAAGCGCACATGGCACAGCGAACCTGCTTGTGGGGGCCGCGCTGCTGGCGCAGCTGGTCTCCTGTGTATCTATCGCCCCTGATGGAAGAGCTTACAGGTGTTTATCCTTGTACGCCTGTAACTATGTTTGCTGAGTGTGTGAATCCATGAAGGCTTCCATTTGGGATTTTTTGGGGGCTACTAATACTTCCTATCAAATCAATGTTCTCTTTTTCTACAAGACTTTCCTCGCTGTAGACTCTCGGAGCAGCGCAGTGGTCCCACTGCCCTGTGCGGTCACTGCGCTCCCTCCTGCACCACACAGCACCTTCCTTGCAGCGAGCACTGACGGATTTTTAAAAATTCCTCCTTTCTACATAATACTTGCAGTCACAGAGGATTCCTTGTGTGTTTCCAAACCAGTTCACCTGGTTGGGGGAAGGAGATCAAGACCCGAAGAGGCAGTAGGGGCTGTCTGCACAGAACCTAAGTTTTACATCTACCCATCAAATAAGTGAGATAATTACTGCGCAAAACTGACATGTTCTGCTCCCGAAGCATCTACTTTTAAGTAGAGTTTACAAATATTGAATATCTAATCTACTTTTTTTTTTTTTTTTGAGTCTCCCTCTGCTGCCTAGCCTAGAATGCTGGGCGTCTGCCTAGTCCACAGAAACCTCCAACTCCTGTGCTCAAGAGATCCTCCTGACTCAGCCTCTGAGCAGTTGGGAGGACAAGTGCCTGTCACAACACCTTGCTAATTGTTTTCTGTTTTTAGTAGAGACCGGCTTTCACTCTTGTTTAGGCTGGCCTGGAGCTCCGGAGCTCAAGAAATCCCCGTGCCTCAGACTCCCAGAACGCTGGAACTACAGGCCTGAGCCACCGGTCCTGTGCTGAAAATCTATTGTCAGGTAGGGTGGGTTCCACCGGTGAGATGTGCAGGGATACACGCAGTTTTGCACCTCACTCTGAGCTGGAGGAGGATCTCTTAGGAGGGGAACGTCCCACAGTGCAGGAAGCAGCTGAGTGAGTCAGGAGTGGGAGAGAGCTCTCTTCAGATAGAGAAAGACAGCAGGACCAGAGAGCCTGGAATGAGAGTACACAGCTTCTTCACAGGCCAGGGTCAGATTACACAAGCCTGGGATGCCCTGGATGGGGCATTATTTTATACTAATAAAAAAAGAAATAGATTCCTGGTTCCTAACAGTAGTGTAGGAGATGCAAGAGGGAGAGGAAGTTGGGATCGTTGGAGCAGACTCGCTTTCAGAGTAAACATTTCTGATGTGTTAGAGGAAGGGAATGGATGGGGGTAGTAAGACTATACGTTGCATAGAAACTAGAAACCAGAAGGCTATGTCCATAGTTCAGAGATGTCTGATTTGAACAACTGTTGTGAATGATAGTGGCACATTTCCGAGTTCAAAATCACAGGGAAATTTTGTCGGCAGGCCATGAATTCAGATTTGGAGCCCCGGAATTTGCCATGTCTACGAGACAACCCCAGGAACACATGTAGTCCACAGTGTTTGAAAATAGATGTGGCCAGGTGTGAGGTCTACATTAACTAATTAACACTGCACTTTGTAGTCGCTTACTCGTGCCCTAGAAAGGCTGAGAGCCCCTCCGGTCTGTGTGCTCTGGCATCTTCATCTCCATACCGCATTTCTCTCCTCTCACCCCCTTAATCTGGAAGCCAATTGTGTGTCTTAAGCACTTCCTCTAACTCTTCAAATTTATTTTTTCTAGGTGAATGAATTTTAGATCTCAAAACAATTAGATACCCTAGTCAAATCAAATGCATAAATAATTAAAAGATAATAGAATTATTTCTTCCTCACAGATGGTACCCAAAGTGAGTGGGCTTGGGAGATCTTTCTTCACAGATGGTCAGCCTTACCCCATGGGGCCCTAGGACAAACCCCCAGTGACCATTGCTCCGTTCCAGGCAGCTGAAAGGGGAAATGGTACAGACAGCATGAGTGAGAAGTTTTCAAGAGCCAGGAGAAGACAGATTCCAGCTCAGTTCCAAGGCCACTTCAATATCAAAACAGACACAAAAGTATCAAGAATATAAAAAACCCAAAATATCAAGAAACTGCCCCAGATGAAAAGAGACACAGGAGCCAGGACAAGTAAATGCAGTGTGTGACCCCGGATTGGTCCTGGGCTAGAAAATCAACATTAATGAAGCAAGTGGGAAATTGATATAATAGATTCATGTCATAGTCATTGTATTAGGGTTATGTCAGTTAACACTTTAGAGAGCTCAGTGTATATTAAAATCTTAGCATAGTTTTAGCAATCTTTTTGCATCTGAAATCATGGTAAAATGACAATTTTAAAAGAAAGAGATAGAAACAATCTCATAGACTCATGGAGATATGCAGAAGATGAGAGGGAAAAGGGATGGGCTGTTTCCAAGAGAGCTAAAAAAAGGTATAGATGTCATCGCCATCAGGATAAGAAGTGTTCAGATGACAGAATGATCTTAGAATTTACTACTTCAGAATCAGAGTATTTTTTATAAGATAAACTTCCTATTGAAGAATAGTACATTCATTACTCTTCACTTATGTGTAATCACACAGATTATAAAAAAGAACAGTCATAGTTTTAGCTTGTATTTTCCTAGAAAGTAGAACTGGAGATAAAGACTTGTATGCAGATAGTTTAATTTGAAAATGTATTTCAGGTAATAAAACTGGGGAAATTTGGCAGAGTAATATAAGGAGACAGGGAAAGTCAACTCAATAGCTTAAAGCTGAACTTTTACTGCTGCAGGAAAATAGGTTTCATTCCTACCAGGGCCTTACAAGGAGTCAGGAAGCACATAGGAAGGAGAAAATGGCCACCAAGCCTGTTTCTCACTGGCAAGAGCTTGCCTGAGGAGGGTGCACACCCTGTACTCCCAGATCTGTATGTGTGCTTTAGTGGCTCAGTAGACTCTGACAAAGGCCCTGTGTGAAAGCAGGAGAGAATTGTCAGAGCAAAAAGGAAGAGATATGCAATAAAATTAAGGACATATGTTCCCAGGCTATCCTTACATTGAGCTGCTGTGGCACTCAGCAAATATAGACCCTGAACCAGGACAATGGGGGCATAGTAGATATGCAACCCAGTCACCCGGTACCTCTTGCTCATCACTAATTAAGTCAGAACCTTAACAGTCTCCACAAAAGACTCAACACAAAAGAATCAGTAAATCAACCTGCCTATAACTGAGTTGTGGCTGTAATATTTCTGTTCTTAATATCCATTTTATCCTACTCATTTTAGGTTTTTCTTATGCTAGCCAGAGGGGAGAAACAGTACAATAGCTGGCGGCCCATAGCTTCTTTTGCTCTAATTGAGCTATAAATGATGATTGCCCACATACAGTTACATGAATGTACATCTACGTACAGCATAACTGGAGATCTGTGAATACCCTGCATTCCAGATGCATTTCATTCTGTCTCCAGCATGCAGTATCATGTTTTGATCCTTGTAACAATCAGCATCAATTAACTCCACTGATACAGTAGCTTTGCTTATTGCTTACTGGTCAACCAGGATGAAAACCTCAAAATTTCTAGGAGAAATGACAGCTTTGTGTTCCCTGAAACTCTGCCTTTGCGGGAAGTACCCCCTTGCTCCCAACTTGCGTTGTATCTTCTCTCTCAACGCGCGCACACACAGAGAGAGAAGATACAAACACTCCTAATTCAATCTAACTGTGAACACAACATAAAAAATTCCTCGGCCATGTTACTGGAAGTGATGGTGGAAGTGTCCTACTTCTAGGCGTTGGTGTCAAAATTCATGCATTTTAGAAATTATAGACACCATACAATATTCAATTGTTAGTTCAGTGACTATATTACATCCTAAAAGACAGCACCCAAGACCCAAGCTGACAGCTCAGCTGAGCATCTAATATACCATTCCATTCCATCCTTCTACCAGGCTGGCTGTTTCTAGAAGATGCCATCTGTACATAAGAGGAGCATTGGGCTTCTTGGTGAAATGCCTGTTGATCTTTATGATAATGAAGATCATTATTATAAAACTTCATACACACATAAAAAAAATTTCTTGGTCTAAGCAGATCTTATTCAGGATCCCAGGTAAACAAAACAAGCATTCTGTAAACCGTCAGATGGTGCATTGGCATAGTTACTATGAGCAGGGAAGGCAAGTCAAAGCAAGTTCACTCCCAAAATAGGCATAAGTTTTAGCAAGGACAATACCTACTGCCTTTAGGGTAGAAGATGTCCAGTGTAATCAACATGCCTCTTGGGAAGCTCTTGTACCATCTTGAGGAATCGTGTGATCTCCAGAGCTTAGTGTTGGTTTCTGCTGCTGAGAGGCTGATTGTAGCCTTAGTGGGATGGATTCCACACTCGTGGACCTACGCTAGGCTTCCTCATATTATCAGGAGCATGCTTTTGGAAATCCACTGGACATGCACAGAGCGACAGAACAGAGACCACACCTCAGCCACCTGCAGGGCAGATCCTCTTGTCTCACTGTGAGTACCACCTCTGCCCACTGATGAGGCACAGTGATGAACAGGTCATGTTTTGATCCTTTATATTTTGGTAAATGACTTCAGCTCCCTTTAGCAAAAGGTTGGGGGTAACATTTATTGCATATACGTTATGTTTCATTTAAGATATTTCCCAATATATATCTTTCCTTTCCTTTTTACTTTGGGTATCTGGTCATATATTGGCTTAGATTTAGGGAAATATTTGCATTTTTTTCATCAGAATGGCTGAATCCAATCTTTAGGCGTTAAACTGTCAATCTCTAGTTATGTCAAGCAGCACATGATGAGCTTTCCCACTTACGTATTCTGTCCGTGTCTCAGTCCATTCAGGGTGCTTAACAAAGATACCCAAAACTGGATGGTTTAGAACACGGAAATTTATTTCTGATATTCTGGAGGCTGGAAAGTCCGAGAGTGAGAAGCTGGAAGATATGGTGTCTACTGAAGGCCTATTTCCTTTTTCATGTGGAGGTTGGACTATAGAAGCATTTGGGATATAGAGAGTGGTGATGATGACACAGCACTGGGAAGATGTCTACTACCCTAAGCTACACACTCACAAATGGTTAAAAATGGTGAATATGTTTTTCATATTTTACCACAATAAAAAAAATAGAGGAACAAACAGAGTAGCATGTTAAAAAGTAAATGCCATGATGGATTGGGATTTTTCTCATGAATACAAGGTTTTACTTTGTATTATATGTAATACATTATACCAAAAGGATAAAGGACAAAACCACAAAATCATCGTATAGACTCAGAGAACTAGTGTGAGATGTGCCTCGGTCTTTAAGGGTTGAAACACTCAACTAACTGGGAATAGAAGGAAGCTCCCTCCACTGGACACTAGACCACTATGAAAATCCTACAGCTCACAACACACTTAATGGTAAAAGATCAGGAACAAAGGAAAATGTCAACACTGGAGGTTACGGTCAGGAAATTAAGCAAGAAGAAAAGATGCTTGAATTAAAAAGAAAAAGAAAAAACTATCTCTGTTTGTCAATGCCATGGTCTTATGCACACAAAATTCTAAGGAATCCACGAAGGTAAAGCGGTTAGAAATAATAATCAAATTAAGGGGGTGGCACCTGTGACTCAAAGGAGTAGGGCGCCGGCCCCACATACCAGAGGTGATGGGTTTAAACGCAGCCCCAGCCCCAGCCAAAAACTGCAAACAAAAAAAAAAAAAATCAAATTAAGGTTGCAACTCAAAAGATCCTTATTATAAAATATATTTCTATAAAGTATCAATGAAAAATAAAATTAAGAAAAGCTTCCATTTATCATAGTATAAAAAACTTAAGAACATAAGAAATGTAAGAGTTTTACACAGAGAACTATAAAACTGTTGAAAAATTTAAAAGGACATCTAAAGTAAAGAAATGAAAAAAAAGTCCATAATTTATGGATCAGAAAACATAATGTTATTAAAATGGCAATACTCCACAAAATTTTCTATAAATTCAATACAATTATTGTCAAAATTTTAGCCTGATTTTAGTAGCAATTAACAAATTGACAACAAAATTTATACGGAAATTCAAGTTGTGCAGAATATCCAAAGGATCTTAGAAAAAGACAACAACTTTGAAGGATATATTCTGATTTCAAAACCTACTCCAGAAAACAAGACTGGCAGTAGAAGAGTAAGGACAGACAGACACACCATGGGGGTCTAGTTAGCACCTTAACTGCCCTGGAAATTGCACAGCAGGTGCCAAAATGTTAAGTGCAGCTTTAGGGATTGTGTGTTACCTTTTGAAGTTGAATGTGTAGCAATGTGTAGTATGATGTTCATTCAACACATGGTGTTAATCAAATGAATGCCAGTGTCACCATGCAAAAGGCAGGACAGCCATAGAAAATAGTGGAAAAGGGTCATCATTTCTGGAGCAGAGAGCAAGACCATTTTGAAGTGGGATTAGAAATTCGAGAAGTTGGGAAAGTAGGACGACAACAAAGGTGTAAGTACGGGGGACCCTGAAGGATCTGGTGTGCCGTAGAGAACCAGGTACTCAGCAGGACCTTGGAAAGAAGCTGAAACAGCTTGGGCAGATACAAGCAGACGCTCAGGCCAGCGTTGCCCAAGCAGCAGTCTGCCATGGTTAGAAGTGTCTGGAAGCTGATGGTCACCACTTTAAGCACCTCATGTAATTACAGACGTCAAATATAACTTGTATTCATCTCTGGTTATTGGTATGTTTTGAGTATTATGATTTTAATACAGTTTTTTTCTTTTCTTAAAATGTGTATCTTTATTTTTGGCACCCTCTGTACTTAACCCATGCTAGTTTTGAACCTGCAGCCTCATGAGGCATAAATAACTTACACATCTCTACCTTGGGAGCCATGTGATAAAGCACTGTGGCCCCAAGAACAAAGTTTGTTTTAGGGGGGAGAAGGGAGTCAATGTGTTAAGAGTCCAGAAATTTACACTTAGATTTATGGTCAGTTGATTTTTGACATTTGCCAGGACAACTGAATGGGACCAAACAGTTCTTACGATGAGTGAGGCTAGAACAGAGGACATCCTCTTATAGCAGCGTGACGTTGCACCACGAACCTCATACCACATGCAGGTACTGACTCAGAGTGAATCACAGACCTAAGTGCAAGTGCCAAAACTATAAAACTTGTGGTATAAAACTTGGTAATAAATCTTCACAGCTTTTGCTGAAGCAGGGGTTTCCGAGATACGATGCTGAAAGCACACATGAAAAGAAAAATGGAAATTTAGACAGTATCAAAGTTAAGGACTTTTGTTCTTCCCACAGTATCAGTGAGAAAGTGTAAAGAAAACCCAGAGGACAAACATTTACAATTTATGTATTTGATAAGGGTCTTATATCATGAATATGTAAAGAACTCTTACAAATCAATACTAAAAATGACCTAATTAAAAATTAAGTACAGAATGCCTATTTGAACAGACATTCCATCATGGGAGATATACAGATAACCAATAAACATATGAATATTGTGAACATTCTTAGTCATGGAGAAATGCAAATAAAAACCTAGACGAGATTTCACTTCACATCCACAAGATTGTTAAGCATTTGAAGAGACAGATAATTTTAAATGTCAGTAAGAACAGGAAGAAATTACAACACATACATGGCTGGTGGCAAAGTAAAAATGTACAGTCATTTAGAAAACATTTCAGCAATGACTCGAAATTTTAAAAACAGAGTTAATGTATGATCCAGTGATTCAACTTACGTACCCCCCAAAAGTAATAACGTATTTCCACACAAAACTTTAAAATAAATATTCATAAGTTATTAATAGTAACTCCCAAATGGAAACAGCACCAATGTCCTGCAACCGATAAATGGATGAATAAATAAAATGTAATGTAATCATTCTATAAAAGGAAATGAAGTACTGAAACATTCCACCAACGAATAAACTTTGAGAATGTTGTGCTAAGTAGAAGAAGGTGGTCACAGCAAAGCACACACCACGGTCCCAGTCACATGGGCATCCAGTCAGGTCGCCCCCGAGGCAGCCGCTGCTTGGCACTGCACTTGAGGGCAGAATGAGAATTGACCTCTTCATGAGCTTCTGTTGTGGCTGGTAGTTTTCTAAAATTAGACTCATTCTTTGAATACATAGTATATTAAAATTCAATAAATTGGACACTTTAAAATTAGGGATTTTTCTGATATGTGAATTTTACTTATAGAAAGCTATAATAAAAATCATATTGCTCTATCATTAGTGCACAAAACAAATATATTTAGCTATAGAAATCTTTTCAAAGGGGAAAAGAAATTATCTATTTCTTTTCTTTGGGATCACACATACAAGTATTCTCCCCTATTAATTTCTTTAGAAGTTATAATACAATTATTGGTTTAAAAAAACAAACTGAGATACTATGCAATCATTTCTCATTTCTCAGGTACTTGTTCTTGCCCTAAATCGTCTCTTTTATTTGTACCATAAACATTGTACTTTTCAAAAATGTTCATTAATAAGCATATTAAAATTCCTATGAATGTCTCAGTGGCATTAGGGCTTTTTGTGCTATAACTTCTTTTTGAGTCTATCTGCTTTTTTTATACCCAATTTTCACCAATTATATAAAACTAGCAAATCTTCAAAGGTGAAGTCAGTATACTGGTAAATTCTCTGTGTTTTTGCCTCAGCCGTTTCCCACATTATACTACATCAGGAATGATCCAGATGTTATTAAAAATAATGAGAACAAGAAATGAACTACCTACTGTACTGACTTTCTCTTAAGTTTCAAACCCTGATCAATTACTACTTCTGGGTGACAAAATTCCCATCATTGCCAATTAAAATATTGCATAACACAAACCAATACACAATCCTTAGTACAGATCAAATAATATACCGAAAGGATATTTTTAGCCAATGTATGAGGTTGAACAATTAAGTCTGAAAACTCGTCCTAGATGAGGTACTACATACCTCTTTGCTGAATATCACTATGGCCACCTTTAAAGTCCTCCCCTTGGGAAGCTGTGCCCTTCAAAATAATCTTGGAACTCTTTTTCTGGAAGGGCCATTAGAGCTATTGTAGAAAAGTCTGACAATTAAATTTGTGAACTCATCCTAGAAAAAGTGCTTACAGTTCCTGAAATCTTTTTTACCCTAATAAGTATGCTTTTTAAAAATGCAGACTATAGTGTTCTATATAGGTATATGAGTACGGCAATTCATTGACATTGTACTGCCTTGGTTATCAAAAGAAACCATGTACATTAATTATTACTACAAATAATTACTGGTAATTCTTTTTTTTTTTTTTTTTTGAGACAGAGCCTCAAGCTATCCCCCTGGATAGAGTGCTATGGCATCACAGCTCATAGCAACCTCCAACTCCTGGGCTCAAGTGAGTCTCCTGCCTCCGCCTCCCAAGTAGCTGGGACCACAGGCGCCCGCCACAATGCCTGGCCATTTTTTGGTTGCAGCCATCATTGTTGT
>CAUYQV010102194.1:0-82071 GCA_963574575.1 Galagoides demidoff
CCGCCTCCCAAGTAGCTGGGACCACAGGCGCCTGCCACAACGCCCGGCCATTTTTTGGTTGCAGCCATCATTGTTGTTTGGTGGGCCCGGGCTGGGGATTCGAACCTGCCACCTTAGGTGTATGTGGCTGGCGCCTTAGCCGAGTGAGCCACAGGCGCCAAGCCAGAAGAAGTGAGACATTGTCCTAGCTGGCTGCAGAATTTGCACTAGAATTGAGCTGTCGCAAAGTGGCAAAGGAGCACCAAAATGTATTTAACTAATTTGTGACATTTCAGCTAGAGTTTATTTGGTGATTCTGTGTATCCTCATACAAAAAATCAATAGTAACAAAGAAGTGGAATAGTGGATTGGTTCATGACCACTTATATTATGATGCGAAATTTTAATAATCATGCATCAGTATTTAAATTAGTAGTTGCAGCCATGATTTTTTTCTTATTTAATTTTTCAATTTAATCATATCGTTTTGTGAATGAAATGAGGAGGTAGAAAATGTTCTGAGTAAATTAAAATAGTTTTGATACATTGGGGGACGCAGAAGAATTTGATCTGTATTGCATGGGATATGGTAAAGTTAAATTGAATGCCAAATTCCTTGCATGCGTGGAAATGCTTACAAAGTCAATTCCAAAAGTAGTGATTTCCAAACTCTTGGAACAAGGTTATCACTGGAATAATAACTTCTTACACAGGTTACTTTGAAGAAAAATACCCATTTGCTTGATAGATAGTTTTAATGTGTAAACTTTGTTCCTTTGCGTATAGTCACATACCATGATGATTTATTTAGGAATTTAGTCTTTCTTCTGAATACCAGGCTTATATGCCTACTTTCCCTGTGTCACTCCATTAGAAAATTGAAAATTATAATATAAATTATCAGAAATGAATGCATGCTGGAGCTTTAAACAGCGGGTCTTAGGGCGGTGCCTGTGGCTCAAAGGAATAGGGCACAGGTCCCATATGCCGGAGGTGGTGGGTTCAAACCCAGCCCCGGCCAAAAACTGCAAATAAATAAATAAATAAATAAATAAATAAAATAAGAAATAAAAAATAAGTAAATAAAAAATAAATAAGCAGTGAGTCCTTTGGTGTCAAAGAATTGAAAGACACACTACTAATGAACACAGAGCCACAAAAACAGACGAGGATGGGCAACTGTCGCTTCTGAAAAGAGAACCAGAAAAAAGAAACCCTGTTTGCCACCCTCCTGAGCAATCCGTCAATGTTCCTTCTGGGGAGGCACTTCAAGCCACACCGGAGTACCCGGGCTAGAGGCTTTTGGTTGTCATACCCTTTCTGAGAGGAAAACAGGAAATAAAGAATATACACCATGTTACAGTATTCAGAGTTATTTGATAAACATAAAAAAGCTCTATAAAAATTAAGACAAGGCTTAACAGTGGAGGGATGGCGGAACTGGCTCACTAATCTTTACAAAAATTTCTACTTCTTAGGTACCCAAAGCTGCCCTTTTCCCAATATGGTATTCTTTCTTAATTTGCATAGTCAAAACAAAGATCACATTAACCCTTTAGTATCACTCAGTGACTTATTACAATATTCCACCTAAAAACTTAATCTAAATCAATCCACCTAAACTACTCAAGGGTGGGAGCTGAATTTATAAAACAGTAAGAATGGGAGACAGTGTAGGTCAGGCAGGACCTACACCCACCATACCAGCTGTGTCAAATGGGAGATGGTTAGGGTGACCAGACGTTTGTTGGACAGTCCTGCCTGATTTTTAACAATTTGTCCCGCTTCCCACAGCGTTTTAAAAAATTCCTGATTTTTGGAAAGAATGCATGAATGGGAAGGAGAACAGTAAGGGAATATACAGTTTTCTGCTGCCATGTGGCTATTTCGCTAGGATATGAGTTTCATATTATTTTTGTTAATTTCATAATGTTAAACTGTAATAATAACAAATAATTGTTGAGAAGTGATTATTGAGAACTGCTTATCAAAGTTTGCATTGTTGTCAGGCCCCATCCCCCGTCAATAGTGTCCTACTTTACCAATGTTAAAATCTGGTCACCTTAGAGATGGTGGGTGATGGATGGTCAGGCAGGATCTACACCAACCAGACCAGCTATGTCTTGTCTACCTTAGCTGCCTGATTGCACTTTATTCTCATATGTGTGCTTTTACAGGCACCTCTCTGCCCTGTTGTTCCATCTGCCTTTGAATAAGTTCATTCCTCCTGTAATCTTCTCTGGCCCTGTGGTTTGTTTTGTCAATTTAAACTACTTCCCCCAGGGCTGCTGTCTACTTTACTGAGTTCCCTCCAAATAATAGGCAGAGGCTGCTTTTTGTTTTTCAGGGACCCTTTGAGAAACTTTTAAAATTCCACATCAACCCATCCTCCCCCCTGAGTGGTGGGATCATGTCTATGGTTTATCTTTTAAGGGTACATGGGAATCTTTCTAAATGAAGAATATAAATGTTTTACCCCCACACACACAAAATAAAATAAAATAAAAACTCATCTATCTAAAAAAAAAAAAAAGAAAAAAGAAAACCGCTGGGTGTAATGTGAACACTAAAAAATAAGTAAACAAATAAAATTCCACATTAAGAAAAAACTACCTCTCCTTAGTAGCCAGTGATTATGTCTTTTTAGTCAGCCTTGAACACTGATCAACATACCAACACAATAACAGCAGATGCCTTGATTTCTTTCAGTTCATTAAAAACAGACACTCAGTGCTCTTCAAAGGAAAAAAAAGATTTTCCTACCCTTACCATTGACTAGGTAAATGCAGGAATAATCAAAACAGCCAACTTTGGAGCAAAAGGCAGTGACTTATGATTTGGTCCATTTGCTAAGCACACACATTTGTTTTCTGAACTGCGTCTTAGGGATAATGATAGAACTGATCCTTAGGAATAGGCCAGTAAGAAGAAAGACATTAAACTGGCTGAGACAGATAACAGCACATATGTTTGTAAAGACTAGAAAGGCTGGTGTCTTTTAGGTTCTGTTTATGTTTCCCGAAATTAAACTTCAATCTTTCATAATACATTCTTAACATTCTTTTAAAAAGTGTGTTTTTAGAAATTCTGAAAACACAGAGTCCGCATTTCCTGCTGAAGTCTGGTAGACATTCTATGGGCTCAATGCATGCTAGCTATCTCTTTTCTTCTTTTTTTTAAAAAAAATATTTTATACCTTAATCTACTCTTTCTTCTAACCTCTATGAATGCATCTATCACCTTGATGATTTAAAGAATATAATCTGGTCACACTCTTCTGCTGAATGTCTAGTCCTTCTAATGGCTCCCAACTTATCTAAATTTCCCCAAGAAGAAATGCCTAAATCCAGTAGAAAAATTATTTCATTGATTTTGTTTATCACACATAGGCCAGTAATGTTCTTGCTTATTTTTTAAATAATAGCATTACCTCATTGGTAATTATTTCTTTTAATCCACTGAAGGCATTTTAAAAAAAATTGCCCTCTTCCTTTGTCTCTTCACAACTGTGTTCCATTAGTTTCTAATCACTTTTCCACTTAATCACTGATTTTCTTTTTTAATACTACTTCAATCTCCCAAGAATGGCTGGGCACTTGGAAAGCTAAAATATAAATAAATAAATAAAACAGATTTAATCATAACTAAAACCTCCCTGAGTATTTTATTTTTTCTACTCTTTATTAACGTGTGTGGTCTCAATGGGACCTTGTCTCACCTTTCGTTGAGTGACGAAGTGATAGAGTGATATCACTTCCATTTTCATAGAGTGATAAAGCTCTAATTCACATTCCAATACAATTAATCTTTTAAAATTAATTTATTGTATATTGTACTGCTAATGATAGTTTTTAAATCTCTGCTGTGCTTTCTAGTTTACTCCCATGGTGTAGCCACACAAGCAAGACAGATCACGTTTTCTGTGGGTTATTATAAAATAAAATGAAGTGGCCAGAGTGAGCAATACCACTGGACTGCGTTTTATAAACTTGCTTCTCCTAAATATATCTGTTAATTGGATGCAGAGGCTTCATCCTTAATTTTCTTTTTCCATGTCCCAGTAATTTTTTCTTTCATGTCATTGTTATTAACATATACTAAGGTCTTGGTATTCCAGGTAAAATAGTGTATTTGTTTTTGTAGCTAGAAATCTTGGTATTCTACTTCCCTTGACCTTCTCTCCTTGCAGATGTGTTATTTCTCAACGGATCTCATCCAAGGATAAAGTGATAGTTGTCTCTTCAGGCTTTTAAGTCTTTTAATGACTCTAACATTGCTCAAAGGCTTTTTTTCTTCTACCTGGTGCCTTTAGAAATTAGAATACATTTTTATCTTGTTTGTACAGTTGACACTTAGAAGCCTGGGATCTGCATCTGTAGATTCAACCAATTGTACTAACAATATTGCCCCCCAAGTTGCATCTGTACTGAAGGCGTGCAGGTGGATTTTTCTTTCACTGTTCCCTAAACAACACAGTATAACACCTGTTTACATAGTAGTTATGTGATACTAGGTATTATAAGTAATCTAGGAGGATTCGTGGAGTTATATGCAAATGCCATTCTATGGCATGCGTATGTCAGAAATTTGAGCATCCATGGATTTCAGTGTCTGGGGAAGGGCCTGGAATCACTCCCTCATGGATATTGAGGGACAATTATACTTTCAACTGATCAGTGTTGCTTGGAATTTAAAATTACTAGCCTGAAAAGGTGACAATCCTATAAAAATGCCATGGTCTCTTTTTTCTTAAAAAAAATATATATATATCAGTTTGTAACATGAGAATATACTTAGTTTATAGAGAAAACACGGACAAATATGGTCATAGATAATGAGCCAGGGAAATAAAAGAAACATGAAAAGCTGAGATAAAAGAATGTTTTCCAATTTAGAAAGAAATATTTATCTCCTAGGTTTTTGGAAATCCCTTTAAAATAGTGCAGAGGTCATAAAACATACAATTATTTCTCCACTCTAAGAATAGTATGATTAAAACAACAGAATAATTCTGGGAAAAAAACAGATCACTTCAGTTGTATTTGTGCTTTGTTCGCATAAGCCAGTTCCCTTTGCAGCAGCCAAAGGGCTATTAACTGGGTCTCTGAAATTTTGAAGTGTTCTGAATCCCGTTTTCTGTGAAAAACTAAAACTCCATCCTAACCTATACATAAAATGAAATTTCAACAACTGACATATGATCTTAAGATCTTACAAGGGGGTGATAATCAACAGAATTAATGAGAGTGTTTGATTTCACACACCAATTTTCACGAAAGGTGGAGTGCAACAGGAAACCCCAAGAGTTGCATTGTAATCAAGCTCTTGCTGTAATAAAGGCAGGCCCTTAATTTATTGAAACTAATTTTGAAATCATGGTACCATACATGCTGTCTACTGTAGAAATAATTTATAAACATTAATTGCAGGAAAGAGAGAATCCATTTGCTTCAAAGAGCCCATCAGCAAGCTGTCCTTCCTGTTTTATCAGTAAGCAAAGCTGAGAGCAAATAACAGATGGGACTGTCCCTTGGTGGCGGCGCAGAGCACTCATGAAATATAGCACAATCTTCCTCCAGTGTGTTATGCTTTTAACAGTGGAAGATCAGAAGCAGGAGAGGTGTGGGCTAGGATGAATGACTGTCTCTGATGAAACATTCTTTTCTTCTAGGAAGATTCCTGTAGCAGATTGGGCTTTGGCAGTTGATCTCCGTAGCTTGATATAGTATCATTATAAAAATGCATCTGGAAGATTCTGTGGAAAAGGAACAAACCTCAGAAGACCAAGGTGAAACCAAGGCCTGATCTGGACTCTAATGGGTGGTTAAATTCTAGTTCCTTTAGGCATCAAAACCCACCAAAAAGCTACAGATAAATCTGCCACAGACAGTTATATCTGGCATTCATTTGCCATTTGCTACAATCATTTCATCCTTATGTAAAATTTTTGTTCTGCTTACTATAACTAAAAAGAGGTGAATATTTGTGCATTTGATGTGTGTGGGTGTGTAGCGAAAATCTTCTGCTTCTGTTGTTTGTATAGTCACATTGAAGGCTTTTACTAGGACTATGGAAGCTGGATTTTGTATATAACTTTTTTCCTAATAAAAAAAATCTATCAAACCAGCTTCAGTCACTACCATTAAACAGCCTTTAGGCAGTCAGATGCTCAGATAGGATGTGGTCCTCAATTTCACTAATAGTTCACTGTCATTTCTCTGGGAGGCTTTCCTCAATATTTCCCACCAATCCCAGGCTTCTCACTGCTTCATTCTTTTAACTTGGGACACTTCTCTGATGTCCCATTAAAGTGAAAAGATCAAGGCTGCCTGACTTCCTTTAATAAAAACTGGAACCTTCCCCCTCCATTTTATAATACCTTTATCTTCATTAATTCTTCCCTTTTCTCCTATTTCAGAATACAGTTACTTTCCACTTTTTTACAGTTATTCCAAACATATATTTTCCTTAATTTTACCTATTTCTACTTGTTTTTCAATGATCCCCTCAGTTGCTGAAATATTCAGCCTTTTTCTCTTAGCGCGCCTTCTGATCGACTTGCATTTGCACCTTATGAAGGAAAAGAAACAAAGCACGACTTCCACACCGGCACTGCCCTTGTGCTGCTGTCGCTTCTGAAGACTTCCTGAGAGATTAGTGTACCATTCCCATCAGTGTTCTTCTTTGTTTAATTTAGTCCCCTCTCTATTGGAGTCCCACTTACTGCTCCCTCATTCTTTCCCACTGTTCTATGAAAGCACACAATTCCTGTCTATGGAGCACAATTGTGATAGTTTTAGACTGTTGGGCATCTGAACAGTCTTTCTAAATAGAGTTTTCAGGTCTTGGCAGGAGGTAGGGCTTTATGTCCAGGGATGAAGAGATCAGATGCTCTGTCTTTCTATACCCAGGCAGAACGGACACAGGCATGTAGTCTTGGCTTGGCAGTCAGATAGTCCCATCTGGGGACCGAGGAGAAATTATTCACTGAGCCATAGTAGCAGGAGTAGCAGCAGAGCGGTGCTGGTGCTAGTTATAGAGTCTGCGATCCCCCAATCTAGACTTTTGCTTTGTATTATTGCCTGTTGACTAATTTCCCTTGGATTCTATCTATTTTCTGAGCTTCATTTTTCTAAGTTTCACATAATTCCATGACTTAACTATTTATAATAACTTTATCTTGACTATAAAGATGCAGGGACTATTTTGAGAACACTGAATAGCTGAAAAATAAAGGTAAATGGTAAGTTAATCCCCTTAAATTCTCAATTATGGCCAAGAATAAATCTCCAGAATTCTAACAATGCTAAAAGACTCTCAAGTCTCTTGGCTTGTTTCAACCCACATAGTTGATTATCAAATTCAAAGTTTAATAGTACAGCTGCCAAATTCTAATATTAGTCAACTTTATAACGTGGCAATTTCTGGTATGTGAAAGAGAGCAATGATCTGAAAAGCATGGTATCTTAAGCCAGGATTACACAACATGAGATGATTTCAAAGATGTGAACTTACAGCTCTTCCCTCACCCATCCCTCATCCCCCACCCCCCACCGTGCAGTGGTGTGCTGGGGCCAGCTCTTGCTAGCTCAGGGGGGCCAATTGCATTTATCTTTTTCTGACTCTGTGTCAGTGATGTCATGAGGACAACTTGGAGTCAGCCACAGTAGAAGTATTCAAAATACTACAAATCAAGGCTGTTTCTTTGCTGTGTGCTGAGAGTGGATTACTAACCATTTGCCAGCCCATTACTTTTCTGGAGACAGGCTGTACGTCTTCCCTTCTTTGATGGGACTGCCTTTTCTTGCTTGGCAACTGTATTCCTTTTTCTCCAGGGCTGATTTTGCAAAGGAGAATCACTTTACTACTTAGAACTGCCAACCCCCCTCTCCCTCTTATCTCTAGACTTCTAACTCGTGGTTAGATTCTGATATGTCCCAGAGAAGTCAATTGCATTATAATACCAGAATGGAGAGATTTTTTTTTTCCCTTCTATTTTATAATAACCAAACTTGGGACTATGTTTTAAAATGATGATTTCTGACAGGGATTGACTTTGGACAGGTAAAGTATAATTTTAAAAAGGGACAAATATGTTAATTTGTGCTTTTGTAATAAATGTGTTACCCAGATTTGATGGGTGGATTTGATTTGTGGATTTGTTTCTTGGTTCATTTGCTTGACTGTAGTCTGGGTTCAGTGGTGGTTTCGGATAGTGAAGCTGAGATCCTGCAAATCCCTTCCATGATACAGGAAAGGGTACCAAGTACTCTGTAGTAGAATTATCATATTCAAATCACCTTCATCTTAATTTATTCCCATGAAGATACTTTCTTTACCAAGATCTAAAGAAATGTGTTGGTGGGGGAGTGGCTGAAGTTTTGAAGAGAATTTTTGCTACTATTCTTCCTAGGCTGGGACTACTGGTGGCAGATACCTGAGTTAATGGTGTCCCTAAGTGAAATGAGGAGGAAACTATTTCAAGGCAGCAGAGGTTAAGGGGCAGTATTCAAATTTAGGAGGCAAAATCATGGCAGCTATCATAATGAGCAGCAGGGCAAGCTCATCCATCAGAATGATCGGAATTACAGGAATCTTTGGTTGAGTTTGGCCAGTCATCAGGTGCCTTGACTGATATGGGTGATAGTACATTAGTCCTTCTCAATTTGTGTTGTGGAAAACACTGCACCACTGGAAAGGAAGCACAGGTCTTACATGAATCACCATTATAGAGACTTGCTCATTCTCTCTCCCAATTCTCAGACCTGAGTTAGTTCCATAAGCCAGAGTTCTTTGATGATGGATTCAACAATAATATCACTTATATGTACAATAAATCTTCTTTCTAGCCTTCAGCAAATAATCTGTGGTTATTTACTAGTATTACAGATACATAGTCCTTAATCTGGTTTGCCTATTCTTTGTTTGGGGGTTATTCAGAATGGTTGGGAGATTCTGTCCTTTTGGAGAAAGAATTCTGAAAAGCTACTGCTCTTTTATATCAGTGATCCAGCAAGCATCACAGTGATATTACATTCTAAGGGTAATGTGTTTGCAGGGCTCAACCTTCATGCTAACAGTTTAAGGTATAAAATGTTATTGTTTTGACTTTGTCACAAAAATAGACTGCTTACATTTCAGGTCATGCTTTTAAATTATATCCTGGCATCTGGATACATAGAGATTTCATGCCAGGTATTATCTGTATGTGAATAGAATGCAAACGAGCTATAACATTCTGTGTAGCGAAAATACATATGGTAAACATGGCCTAGAAAAGGGATAACCAGAGTTTGGGAATGTTGTGAAACACAAACCCTGAGCCAAACTAATTCCTGAAGACTGAGAATAGCACTGTCTCCACTGATGAGAATGACAGAATGTACTTCAGATTATAAATTGAGGGTTGATCCGAGTTGGCCTCTATGTAGTCCAGTCTCATGGTTATTTTTCTGAGTACATCAGTGAAATATGTCTCTTAGGCAATTGATAGAATCCCCAACTGGGTCCCTTCACCATGAAGTAGAACTGTTATGACAGGAAATGTGACACTTCTGGACTTGTCCTTACCCTTAAAGTACTAAAATCTAAAACAATATTGCATCATAGATGAATCAAAAAGAACAAAAATATTATCAAAAGTATGAAAGTTGTTAGATTGATGATTCTTTTTGTGACTCTATTTGAGTATATGCTGAAGGTATACAGCCTTAGAAAACATGAGATACTGAGTGATTATAAATTGTATGCCTGGCTGTCCATTTAAAAAACTATCCACTACTAAACAAAATTCACGCTCTGTGTTAGGAATCAGGAGTACAATGACGAGCAAATCTTGACATGGTCTTGACTTTTGCAGCATTGATATTTTAATAGTACATGCTAGACTGGTGCTGTTCACAATAATTCTATGAGCTTGTGCTTCAGAGGAACCTGTTGTCTTGGTTGTATGTGTGTGTGTACATGTGTTTTTGGAGAAGGAAACAAGGCACGTGGGAAAAGTCATCTTTCAGCAAGTGACATTTCAGATGAGCTGGAAGGCAGAGGAAGGTATTAAAAATCACAGACAGAAAATTCTGTGTACATGACTCCGTAGCAAGAGAGAATAGTGTGTGTGAGACCTGAACGGAAGACCAGACTGAGGCGAGGGAGGGGTAAATGACAAAAGAGGAGACTGGAGTAGTAGACAGTGGACCAACTTTGCAGAATTTCCTCCCGCCTTGAGAACAATAAGAAATCAAGAACATAGCAGAGAAAATATGATGACTAGGTATTTCTAAGACTTCTAGTTGCAATATGGGTTATGATCAGAAGGTGGCAAGATATGTTATTAAGCTGCTGCAGGAATGCAGGTGAGAGTTTGTTGTATGGATGTAGAAATAGGTAGATGAATTCATGTGACATTTAGGAGGTGATATTAACAGAATTGGTGATGAACTGTTGATGATGGATTGAATATTGGCACAAAGCAGTAGAATATGTAAAATGATATTCTTATATTTCTGGCAGAATACATACATATATATATATCACACATACATGACATCATATATATGTGTGACATACACATATACAAATATGTATGTACACACACACACACACACATATACTGAATGAGAATGAAACTGGGGTCCGTGATGTTGAATCTGTGAAGTGTTTAACAGTATTTAACCTTCTCCCTAAAAATGCCAAGTGAGAAATTAGACATGAGGGTGAAGGGTGAGAACTGGTTTAGTGATTCAATAATTATGGAAGTCATTGGTCCATAGATGAAAAGTGGGGGCAGTATGCGGAGGAAATGAAGAGTGAGAAGACAGGAGCCCGAGATTGTGCTCTGAAGGACTCCAGCAGACAATGCAAAGGTGCCCCTGAAGTGCAGTCAGTACAACTGGGTATACTTAGCCTTTTAGGCTCTCTTGCTTCTCACTAGCTTAGTCTAAAATAGCAAAAACATTTCAAGTTCAATTTCAATGTTTGTCTGAATTCCTCCAGTTTTGATAAGCTTGTGTCTTAGATATTTGATCAGGTGATTCAAATAACATGCTAAATGCTTCTCATTTATAAAATGAGTTGCTAATCCTCTCTATGTCACCCTCATTTCCATTTCTTTTTGCATGCTTGTTAGTAATTATAAACTCTGTTTTATATTTAAACTCCTTATCTGGGAATCTACCCACCACTCAAACCTGGGAAAGCTGGCAGAAGATACCCACGCCCACATTTTTATTGACCTTGGTGTTCACAGGGCTGGTGTGGAAGCTCCCTGATAGTGTGTGCTTCTGTCTCTTATTAATACATTTTTTCTTTGAAATATATTTTAATCTCTGTTGTAATACATATGTCCACACACACACGCATACATATATATACGTACACATATTTATGCATATATGTATATACACACATATGTATATGCATACATACACACGTATACATATGTATACTACATGTTTTTGTCTGAAGGAAAACAGGCCAAAATTTCGACACACATTCTCATTTTTGTCATTGGTTCAAAGTAAACCTTAGGTACGTTAATAAGCTAATGGTGTTCTTTGCATATTTTACCAGTCTCCAATTTTTCCTTCTCTAATGTAAAAATGCACTTCCAAAACGAGGCCACTGGGAGGCAGCATGGTGCAAAGCTAGCATTTAGTTTGTCCGTCCACTGTCCAGTATAGACCCTTCTGCAGTGTCTCTCGGCCACTGTTTGTGCTGTGCCTTCAACGAGAGCAGAGCTTTTGTCTGTCGGTCGGTCTCTTTTCCCTTTGGCTAATTCTTCCTTCCTCTTTTTCCAGGGATGTTTGTGAGTTAAAACTTCTGTTTTTGAAACTTCCCAGAGCTTAATTAATAAACATGAAAACCAAGTCAAAGCTGGTGCAGTGCCCTTTTTTACTGAACCACATGGGCATGCTAGGGTAATTGTAGTTATTTACATTTGGCATCCAACCGACTCAAAGAGCAACATTGCTTTTTTTTTTCTTTTCTGTGAGTACCAAAGCTATTAAATTAAACAGGTTAATGTGGCTACAGCATTTCGCCCCCTACTATCCCCACAGCTACAGTAAATCTGCCACCTGTTTATTTCCATAAAAATTCAATTACAGCACCACCAGTTATTCTTCTTATGTGAGCAATTAACTTCAGGCATTTTTAGGCCACAGAGAAAGGCCAGACCCGCCTGCTTTTTTCTTTCTTCTTTGCTCTCTTTAGCCGCCAGTCATTCTTTTGCTAAGTGACTGTGCACCTTCATGCCAGTTAAAAAGGGAAGAATGTGCTAGACTGCTGGGCACTGCCATACCATTGAAAAAGAAAAATCTGAAAAACCATGAACAGCCTTTTCCTCCTTCTGCCCAAGCCGTGGGGAAGAGGCCAGGAAAGGGAGCAGGGAAGGCCCAGCAGCCAGGGCCGCGGAGGCGCTCTGGAATGATTTAATCATACACTGAGATGAAGAAGACATTGCTTAAAAAATTGTGCATTTTCTTTATCTTGGTAAAAAGTGCAGCCATGTGAGGGACTGCTTGGTAAAACGCCACACCATCCTGGCAAAAACAGCAACACAAATGATGAAGAGATAAAAGCACATTCATCTGTGCTTTGACAGCGGCCTTAACCATAGGCATCAGAAAGCCCGTGAGCAGTTGCGTTTCCCTTCCTCTTTAAGAGGGGTGGGTCTTTAGTACCAGGTTGCAAATGCTGACTTTCACCTTTTTTCTCTCCTGTCTGCTTTTCTTTGTCGTATTTCTTTTCCTTCTCTCAAAACTCTACCAATACAAAAAATTACTGAGCCTTCAATCTAGTGATTTTTGACTTGATGTTTTATGGAATAGGGATTGAGGTACTTCTTTCCCATCAATCCCTCTAACGTCATTGACATTGATGCTGTTCCAACACAAATAATACCTATGGTAAGTGTACAAACATAGATGAACAGATTAGAATCATTTATGATCATTAAGTAAATCATACCCAGCTTTCAGGTTAAAACAAATAATTCTTCATAAGTGAGCTGGCACCCATGGCTATCAAGGGGTAGTTATTCATCAGTAAATTCAAAGAGTAAGAGAAACATCAAAAGAAAAATAGGGCATAAGCCACTGATAGAATACAAGGGGACCGTGAGCCCCTAACTAGGGAAGATGTGTGGAGGGCTGGCTTAGGTTACTCACCTAAATTGTCACATGTTTCATTTGACCCCTGAGCAACATTTGCTCTGGCAGTGTTGCTGGGCAGGCATGGATGTCAGATGTCAGCCATTCCTAAAATACTCCCAGGGGATTAAGTGAGTGTATAAATCTCTCTCTCCTTTCTTCTTCATCTGAAGGTGCCCTGTGCCTGACAACATTAGTACGCTGCTGGGATGGAAGAATGTAATAAAGTGGACTTTGAAGGCACATGTCAGAGGGAAAAATACAGTCTAATTAAATTTAATCTTCTTTTAAATGGTTGCTCAAAAGAGAGTCTCTGTTAGAAGTTCAAAAGGCATATATAAATACTCCCCAGGCAAGTCCATACGTGGGGCTAACATATGGCAGTTGGAAGACTGAAGGAGAATTTAGAACTTGTGTTTCATCTTGATAGAGCTGATGGGATTTTAATGAAGGGAGACCAATATTCTGGGGCCCCGAGAACACATTCTCTGCTGTCAAATGGGTTCAAGTTCATGGTCTGAAAATTGTCCTTTTCCTATCTTCAAATGTTTTCCTAAGTCCTTTTCTTTTCAGTTCAAAGTAAACATTAAAATGGGTTTTAAGTATTTATTCTTCATCCTAGATTTTGGGCAGATGCCTAATTTCCATAGCTCCCTTACCTCCTGAAGAGTTTTAGGCTTTTTGCTTCTGCCAAAATGAAGCAAACATACAGCATGGTACTTTGAAGTCTGAGTTAAAGCAAAACTAAATGGACCATGCTTATCTGATCAATTAAAGGCATCGCCTCCATCCTTAGTACTGATGTTTCTCATTTACGCAGCATTCTATACAATCCTTGGGAAATTAACAACAGCGATAGAGTTTGGGGGGATGAGGAATTTCTTCCTGCAAAGAAATGCAGGAAGAGTGCAGAAGCATTTGACGAGGCTCCAACATAAGCTACACAGACTGACAGGACTCCAGTTTAAACTGAAAAATGTCTCTGTAGAAGTGGGACTGTTGAAAAAGAGTTTAGAAGTTCCCCAAAGAGAAGTGTGATTTAAAAGTCCTATTATTTAAAGTGATCTACTAGATTTAATAGTCTCTAGTATGATTAATGCATTTAGTTTTTTTAAAAAACTCATCTTTCGCTCAGAGATGAACACATGTACAATTCAGTTTAACCACAGCTCAACAGGGGAAATTCTATAACCAGCACCATACTGAGTAGAATATTAGATTGAAAAAAAAAGACAATAAGTTAAAACTCTACTGGGAGTTTACATTTTTTTTTCCAGACAAACTGATCAACACCAATTAATTAGAGTGAGATAAAATGGTAAGTAATTGAACCCTCAGGCTGTCCCCAGTCAACAGCCTGTTCTATCCTTCCAGTAATAATTTCGAGATACACTTGTTTGGCTTCCTTTCTGGCAGGCTCAGGACCCGTGCGCATGACCTGTTCTGGAAAGATGGCAGACTCTCTTTCCTCAGAAATCCTGCTGGATTTGCTAGGCCTTTGTTTGCGTGAACTACATCGTCCAGCTGGCACCAACAGATTTAACTTTAAGCTGCATAAGGATAATGATTGCGTATTTTCATATCTGGCAGAATCTATGGAAATTGCCTTCCAAATTCAAAGATTTGTCTCCAGAATTATGGTTTGGAGAGAAAACGAATATACAATCTTCATGTACAGATTGTTTTTTATTTAGTGGATTTTAATACTGTGGGTCTAGAGGCAACCTACACGTTTAAAAAAGAAGTTTTCTTCAAGTTCCAGGTTTTAAGCCAATATTCTCTCTCTCTCTCACTTTTTTAAAAAAAATTTCAGATTAATATGAGTGTACAGATGAGTCGGTTACCTTGTTTGCGTTTGTTAGGGAAAGTCCAAGCTGTAGTTGTGTCCCTGCCCCAGAAGGTGCCCCATATACCCTTCCTTACGTTGTGCCTTTTGGTGACAGCAAACCAATCAATCCTCCTCCTCTTCTCCTCTCCTCTTCCTATCTCCCCCGCTCCCCCAACCTTAATTGTGTTTTTTCCTTGTGTGGAAACCCCATATTCTCTTCAACTATAAAGGGAGAAAATGGCAAAGAAAACCTATTAACCTATCTGACCAACACTACTCTCAGCAGTTGTTTCCCCCTCTAATTTGCTTTTCTATGTGATTTATTTGATGTTATTACCTCTTCTCCCAAAGTACATGATGTTTGTTCAGATATCTATGTTGTGATAACCATTTAACTTGATTTATTAAGTGTAGTTTGTAGACCTTTTTGTGGTCTAAGGAGAATTCTAAGAAGAATAAAAGTTGTCCTAGGGTAAACTGGTTTACAAAGACCTGTGTCCATTTAATGGAAAACTTACTTTCCAAGGCATTTAGACGTACAATTTTGTATCCTTACATGGCAGCCTAAGGGGAAAATTTGGAAAACAAATCACTTTTACTTATGAAAAATTCACTGATATTTTAACCCCTCAGATAATGTTATTGATAATATTAGCTTAATTATTTGCTTTGTTCCCAATTTAGATTAAATATCTTGATTTATCTAACATCAATGTAGATATCTACATTTACTTATATCCTTAAGTACATTAGAGGGATGACAATTTTGGAAAGGGCAAGAAATAGCCTCAGTGCCTGTAGCTCAGTGGCTAGGGTACCAGCCACATAGACTGGAGCTGGTGGGTCGAACCCAGCCTGGGCCTGCCAAACAACAGTGACAACTACAACCAAAAAATAGCTGGGCTCTGTGGTGGATAATTGTAGTCCCAGCTACTTGGGAGGCTGAGGTAAGAGCATCACCTAAGCCCAAGAGTTGGAGGTTGCTGTGAGCTGTGACGGCACAGCACTCTACCAAGGGTGACATAATGAAACTCTGTCTCAAAAAAAAGGAAAAGGCAAGAAAAAGTAAGGAAAGTTTTTGTTTTTATGTTCAATTTTTTTGAAAATGTTTCAAAACTGTTTTGACTGAATTACGTATAATTGGTAAAATGTCATCTATTTCATGTTTGGAAAGATGTGGGTCTTAGATTTAAAGTTCCTTGTTTGGCAAGTGCTATGGGAATAAGGAGAAAACAATAACAAAGTTACTGAGGCTAGAGAGATAGAATCATAAAACAGGCTACTAAGGACCCATTCTTTTTATCCTTTATATAATACTTATTGGTTCTAAATGCTTAAAATACAATAAGTGTGGCTGAAAGGTATTGGGTTTGTCCTGTCCAGCCACCAAGGAGGCTATTTTTAAACTAATAATTTTCCAACTTAATAATGACAGAAAAGTTACCAAATTTTTGTACATGTTAAGTCTGTCTTTGGGTGGAACACTCCAACTGCCTTATATGGTGGTTGATTTAAAAAATCGCAATTAATTAAAAACCTCAAGGACTTGGATCTTGAGTTAGTTACCAGTTTACTGAAGATTTTTAAAAATATAATTCTGAAGACAGAATTAGAAAGAAAGCCCCTCATTTGTCTTTTTTTCTCAGAAACAGAGTATGTTTTAGCCCATGTTCATACAAACATCTCAAGAATTTTCAAGAATTCCACTAAATATGAGTTTAAGATGTTTAATCAATTATTACGTGGATGTCTCCAGTAATTCTGCTGCATTTTAGTTTTAGGCTACACTTTTCCAGTATTGACTGGCATTACTCTATTTATGAGCCTATGATAAGAACCCTCTTCGGCTTAGAAGTGGACTCTGTGTGGGTGAAAATGCTTTGTTCTTATTTCATAAGAACTCTGGATGAACTCCTGATTATGCTCAGTCCCACTGAATAGTAGCCAGACCACTACAACAGTCAGGTCAGTAGTGATGCTCTCAGGATAAAGGAAATCATATTTTTGAGGTTTCTGACTCTATCTTGTCTTAAATTACATTTTAAGATCTATTGATCTTGTGACCTTGCTTTTCTCATGTTTTTGAGATGAGACTGATAAACATCCTCCTATATGTAAATTTTCTGTAACTGGCTGCATTTTCACAATTCTTTTTTTCTGTTTTTGTTTTTTTACCTTGGTCAACCTTGAGGCAAGATTCAATGTAACTTTACATTTCCAACTACTCCTCTCCTTTCCTTTTATCTCTATAAATAATGAGAGATCCAGGTTTAACCAAAACTGAGGCTTCATATAGCTCTCAAATTTTATAAAAAATTATGCTTGAACATTTTTTTCCCAAATTCCCTCCAGTATTTCTCAAAATGGTCCTCACTCAGCTTTGAAGGCAGCTTGTGTATGAGAAGGATTGTGGTAGTAAAAATAATTAACTTTGTTTTTCCACTGTGAACAAATTTTGTTTATCTTAGTGATGCTAATTTATGGTTTCACTTGGCTTGAATAGAGAAATCCTCCTGCTATTCTACTTTCAGAAGGAGTGTTTTAAGACAGAGCAATCTAGAATTAGCATCACTGTATTTGATGATATCCTATAAAACAGTTCAGTCTATTCGCTATGTGGGGACACATAATTCACATTAGTAGACCCTCCAGTAAGCCTCTTGTTCAAAACAGTGCTTTCTATAATTTCATCAATGACTATTTTAAGCGACCAGTAAACCTTTTTAAAAATTTTCAAGCTAAAACAACTAGACTAAAGCTTTTCAAAGTATCTGCAATAAAGAATTGTGTTTTGTTGTTGTTACTTGTTTAGGTTTCACATAGTCACAGACCAATAGTTGTATGGAATGCATTGATTGTGTATTGGGATATGTGACAATATCAAATTGCTGTATAAATCTCTCACTGTCTCAGTGCTTATTTTCAACTTCTGTATATATCTTACTGTGGAGTGGTAGAAATTCATAGATAACCACCCGTCCATGGGCTGTATTTCAAATGGCACTGATTGAGGTTATTGTCCATGGTAGAACTTTTGGTTGTTCTTATACTATAGCAAAATGAAAATATTTATTTAGGAAAGATTCATTTCTTACTTAAAAAATTCTTTCATTTCTGCTTTATTGAAGTGAGAGATTTGTCAATGCAGGATAGAACTTTGATTAAGCTGTGGCTATATATATATATATATATATATATATTTTTTTTTTTTTTTTTTTTTTTGAGGCAAGGTTTTGGTATGTCACCAGACTAGAGTATAGTGGTGGCATCATCATAGCTCATTGCAATCTTAAACTCCTGGGCTCCAGCAACCTTCCTAACTCAGCCTCCCAAGTATCTAGGACTAAAAGCATATGCCACCAACTCTGGCTAATTTGTCTATTTTTTATGGAGACTATTTTGCACTTGCTCTATCTCATCTTGGATTTATGTCTTCAAGACATTCTCCTGCCTCAGCCTTCCAGTACTAAGATTATAGGCATGCACCCCTGTGCTTGGCCTGGGCTGTGGATGTCTTAAAAAGGATGTCAATATTTCTATTTACTATTTAATTTGCTGTTTCTTATATCACACATAACCCAGTGTCTTGTCAGAAAATATAAACTTGAAGTCCAACACTACTCGGAAGTTTATATGGAAGAAATTATTATATCTTTTAGACCTCTTCTAAATATTCCAGGGTTTTTTTTTTTTAAGTTTTATTTGATAATTTCTTTTTGGCTTGAGTTGAGTTAAATTATCAAATATATGGACATGTGAGACATAGTACCTTGGCTTCTAACAGATTCACTTAACTGAGAAAACTATAAATCATGCCACTATATTACATGAGTTGGGACAATTAAGTTTCTGAACTCATCCCAGAAAACATATTATATACCTCATTGCTGAATATCATTATGGTCACCAGATGGCCAACGGAAATACTTCAAAAGTGATTTTAGTGATATTCAGCAGTGAGGTATGTAGCACTTTTTCTAGAGTGAGCTTGAGAACTTGATTGACAGACCTCATATTATGACAGCTCTGCCGGGAATTCCAGAAAAAGAGTTCCAAAATTGCTTTACCATGTGAACTAGGGACTAGTGTTGGTGCTTAGCTTTGGATATTTAGCAATTAGACATATGGTACTCTTTCTAAGATGACTTTATGAATTTAATTTTCCAACCTCATATTTAGAAATGGTATAAAGATATTAATATCAAAACCAAATACCACATTTATATCAAGGTTTTTTTACATTGTCCTATTTTTTACTTGAAAAAATTCATGTAAAGGGTTAAATTAAATTCATATTTATAAATATGTCCCTTTATGCAAGTTATTTTTTTACACTCAGTACACCTTACCCATTTATAAGAATAAGTTGTTAATCTGGCTAATCCAGGCTCAGATTCTACTGGGACATTATTTATTTATCCATGTATAAAATAGTTATGAAATGCATACTACATGCTAAGCATGGTACCAGGTCCTGGTAATGTAATAGTGAGCAAATCAAAGAAATCGTGAGAAAATCTTTTTCTTGCTCTCAAAAGACATAAAGTCTATTGGAAGAGACAGTCACATAGTCAAATAAAAAATAAGTGTAAAAGTATAATTATCATACATACTTGTCTTAGCCTTTTGGGCACTATAACAAAAACTCCACAAATGAGTGGGTGGTTTATAAGCAATAAATATTTCTTTCTCAAAGTTCTGGAGGCCAGAAAGTCCAGTATCAGGGTGCTAGCATGATGGAAGTCTGATGAGAACACTTTTCTCCTCACATGTGGAAGAGGAGAACAAGCTCTTTGGGTCTTTTTAATAAGTTAACTAATCCCATTCATAAGAGATCTTCCCTCATGCTTTAATTTCCTCCTAATGGCGCCACCTCTTAAGGCTATCACATTGAGAATTAGGTTTCAATGTAGGTATTTTGAAAGGTCATATTCAGATCAAAGCAATACTTTAAGGGGGAATTATGTTTTTAAGAAGTGTATTTTCTTGTTGGAATTACTGAGTCAAAAGAGATGATTCTCTCTTCCATTTTCTGTTCTACACTATCAGGCAATGATAATGTCTCACAGTTCAGTTTAAGTAAGTAATGTAGAGGTATGTAAATCATCCCTGATATATTAGCAATCCTGTAGTATTGTGAAGGTATGAGAGGAGAGATAATCACTTGGAGCAATGGTCTATGAAAGGAAGTTGCCACTGCACTGGTGGATTTAAAAAATTTGGTTAATGTAGGTGGTGTTACATACCTGACTGTGGTGTAACTCAAGAGAATATTCTGGAGCTTGTGTTAGAGAGTTTGGTGGTAACTTCAAACAGGAGAATGGACCCATAGATGGAGAATCCCTACTTAGATGTCAGGGACAGCACTCTTATAGACCATGACTATAAGGCTAGATCCTATAGCTAGTGTTCAAAAGGACATGGAGAAATGTCAGCTAGAGTCAGAAAAATTTCATCACAAAACAAACTTTATTTGAACTGTGGCATTAAACACGATGGTAAATATTTCCAAGTCTATTTTGGGAAGTTTGAGGGTTTTGGATGATAATTGGTTCTGAACCTTGGTGAACAGCACCAGATTAGCTGCTTAATAAGAGTCTAACCATCCTTATTCTGGTGCCAAAAATTTTGTTAGCCTTTTACAATTCATCTGATTTTTGAACCTTAACTGGGGAATAGTGAAGTCAGGTTCAGCTGGAGGAATAAAATAAAGGTGGGAAAGAAACCTTCATGCTGTTATCAGGGTAAAGAAGACCGTTCATGCTATGGGTGATTTAATGCTGAGAAAAGGCAAGATCAGGGCAGAGCATTCTCCTTGGGCCTCTCACGTCTCAAGCTTTGTACGTGCCAAGGGGAACGGCAAAGAGATAAAGACTCCCTGAGGCTTTCTCCAGGTTTGTGGAAGAGCAAATGGCAGCAAAATGTGCCTCAGGTACAAATAAAAATCATACATTTAAGGAAAGTTAAATTCTTGCCTGGATAAAATTAAAATATGTACTATAATAATCGATGATAAAATTTTTAATAAAAATAAAGGTAGGGTTTTAAATGTTCTCCAGCCAATGATCACGAATCAGTTAGAGAATTTCCAGAAGGTCAAAATGCCTTTACAGACTTAGCTCCCTATAGATTGATGCTTATTAGTTTACATTCTTACCTCTTTCAGCAAGAAAAGCAGAAAGTCTCCTCTCATGTTCAGCTGTTAGTTACAAAGGGTCTGTTGTGCTCTCTTAAAATGCACAGTATTTAACTAACTATAAGCTATGACTACAAGATTTATAAAACAGGAAATTGTATTCGGTCACAAATTTATAGAGTGTATTTGTCATTGGTAATTGAATTTCCTCACTAACCTTGTGATAAATAACCCATTGCTATGACCTCATGGTTTTGTCTCTAACTCGCCAGTATAAAAATTGTGTAAATTTTCTTACCAGTCAGAAAAATACCTCAGACCTTGGGTCCATTTAGCTTTTTCTCTATTTTACCATGTAAGAAAACAAATACGATAGCCTGGGGCAGAGACTGTGACTTTCCCACGACATTCACTCTCCTTTCTTCTTAAGTAACAATTCTAACTTCATCATTGAAGTGATGTGCCCAGTTAGCTAGGACTTATTTGTGTTTTTAAATATTATTAAGGCAGGGCTATTGTATGCTAATATATCTCTTGATATACAAGAGGCTTACACTGGATTCATTCAACTTTGGAAGTATTTAAAGAGTTATATTCATTTCAATGGGTGATTTATGTTTCAGGACTCAAAATGCCAGGTAAAGTCATTCCTTGATTTCTGAATGAAATCCATGGAGTTGAACAAAGGTGCTTAAAAAAAAAAAAAAGAAAAAGAAAGGAAGAATATTGGACTTTAATATTTTTACTGCTTAAATTTATAAGGAGACAGGATTTTTATTTGGCATTTTAATTTCTGTGTGGTAAAAAGACAATGGAAGATTGTTCATTACGTTCAGATTTGGGAATATGTTACATTCTAATATTTAGAATGTGATGGCCTATTATTTGTCTGAGGCATCTGTTACTCTTGGCCTGCTGGGTACTGATTCACTAGGATAACACTCCTATTTTACTTTATTGAGTCATCCTTCTCCAATTCTCAGTGAAGGTGATTAGGAAAGATTGACTCTACTTCCTGACTCTAGGGCTGTGATGATACCAAATCCTGGACAGAGTCTCTGGGACTATCATTTCAGGGATAAAGAAGGCATGTGACATAAGTCTTCAGGTCTTCTCTATGTTGGGGATTAGTAAAGTAGAAGGATGTACACACCAAGACAAGATTGATTCTGTTTTCAATGGCATGAAAAGAGCTGGTCTGGGAGTCAAGCCAACAAAAAGGGTAGCAGAACTAAAAGATGGAGTGCAACCAAGTGATGATGTCATACTTAAAACACATGTCTGACAGTGCTGCCACATCTGGATTTTTTTAGCTATGTGAAACAATAAATTCCTTTCTTTGCTTAAAGCTAGTTTGAGATGTTATGTGGTATTCTGTTACTTATAATAGGAAGAGTTCTGATTGACATGTGGTGCTCACTGTATAACCCTCTCTTGTGAGCCATATTGGATCTTGTAGCTGGGTGCAAGTTGAGATTAGGAGTAGAATAGGGGAAGAATTTAATACAGCCTTGAATTTATTTCAGAGTTAATGTGCAATGTCTCTTCTGACCTATTTCATAGACTCAGTTGGCAAAAACTTAATTTTCTACTTCACTAGGCCTAGGAGGCTACAAAAAGAGCTGTTCTCCTGTGAGAGACACCAATTTCCTGGTGGAACCTGTGAATTGCTTATTATTGTATATGAACTAAAATAGAATAAGAAATAAGAACATAGGAGGGAGACATGGAAATGGTGGGCTCGTCTCAGGCCAATACCACTCTTAGCTCGTTCAAGGAAAAAAATATATTAGTTTGATTAATCAGTGTTCAGAGCAGGTAACCAGGCCACACTGATGCATGAGTGGGGTTAGTGTGCAATAAAAGTGTCCTGTAGGACTAGCATAATAAATGTAAACAGAAAATTATTTGATGGAGTTTTCAATTGAGGGTTACAAAATATTTTTGGTGGAAAGAATAGGGACAGTGGAAAAATATGTCAAATAAATAACAGGATTACACATGCTTAGTGAAATATTAACAAAAATTGAAAAGTATTTTTAAAAATTACTGAGAATTAGTAATTTTTTTTTTCAAGGGATCACTTGGCGTATTCTCAACTAGAGGCTTGTCTAGGTAAGAATCCATTTCTGTGCCCATTCATGTGTAATCTTATCTCTCTTCCACCTGCTGGTGCCATACAGCTGGCTGGGTCAACTTAGTGAAGCCTCTTCTTGAGACAAGGGGTATTTTGCTCCACTTCTCTCTCTTAGTTCCTCCTTATTTTTTCTCAGTAATGAATGAACATAATGTTCTCTAGACGTTAGAATAATGGAATTACATTGCTCTTCTTGGAGCATTTAGACCATGTACTCTCCAGTTCAGACACTTGGAGTTCTGAATCTAAGAGACAGGAGCTTGCATAGCATTAAATACAGAGGTATTTTGAGTCACACTCCTATTGTTCTTTATGTGAACAAAAGCTAGTGTGTTTATACAATAAAAATGAAGGAAATCAATGGTTCCCCCCACTTTTGTGCATTATCTTCCAAGAAGCTATAATCCAAATATATAGCTTGATTTTTGAACATGTGAATGATTCTTTGGCGTTTGTAATCAACATTCACATAATTTCATATCATGGGCTGTATTCTCATCTAGAGGCTTGACTGGGGAAGAATTCACTTCTATGCTCATTTAGGTTATCAGCAGAATTTATTTCCATGTAGCTGTCTGACTAAGGATCTTGGCTTTTTTCTGACTGTCATCTGGGGGCTGCTCCCAGTTTCTGCAGGTTGTCTGAAATTCCCTGCCACATGGTTCTCTCAATACGCAATTCACAATATTGCTGTTTGCTTCCCCAAGGCCAGCAGGTCAGCCTCTCTTAGAAGTATGCTAAAAAAGAATTCTATATGACATAATGCAATCATGAAAGTAACATCCTATTCACTTTATTATATAACAAAACCTAATCAAGAGATAGACATCATAATATTTTTGCCACATTCCAGTGGCTAGAAGCAAGTCACAAGTTCCTCCTATACCTAAGAGAAAGACGATCATGCAGTAACACCAAAGGGTGAAGATCATGGGGTCATCTTAGTATTCTGCCTATCACATCAATATTTAGCAAAGTGCATTTCATTGAAGACTACTATCAAAGGTTGTTAGTAAGTCTGTATTCATCAGGGATCTTCTTCAAGAAACAGAATTTTAGTGACAGGAGACCAACTCAAACTATCTTAAGAAAATAACCAACATAAAGCGATTTTCTTTACTCATAGAATTGAACATTCCAAGGGATCATTTTGGGGTTTAGTCAATGATACAGTTAGGACTGATAGCATGTCAGGAATGGAAGTAATGCACACTGGACATGACTCAGGAAAAGACCTACAAGCAAAAATAGCCAGAGCACAGGACGTCCTGAGATTGGGGTCAAGGACAATTTTCTTATAGTCTCTGTGACTATCGTGAAATCTAAAAAGACTATGCCATGTGAAAAAGTAGAACAGAGGAAAACACAGGTTTTCACCTGCCACTTGCCATATTCACGTATGCCTGCAGTGCTGTCTCAGTTCCTTCTACAGGCAAATATTATTAATTTTTCTCCTGTGGTAACAGTGCTTATCTTATCCTTATCTAGCTTGCACTTGAAAAACTGCTATTCATTTTTTCAAGATTCAGTTTAGCAATTCTGTGAGGTCCTCTCTAACCACTATCTAACATTCAGATGAAGTTGCTTCCCACAGTCTGTGTGCTTATAATTTGGTTGGCGAGTTTAGTAAACTCACCCGACCCTGACTTTAACCAATTTATGACTCATCTTCCATTAATGGAATGGTCGTGACATGGGAGTTATTTGTATCCTACTGATAAAGGGCATCACCAAGATCTGATTTCTCACACACATCTGCCTCCTGAGGTGCATGTTATCACATGGTGCAAAAAAGCTTGTCAAAAAGTGATGTGAATTTTTGGAAAACTTTTGAAGAACCATCCAAAGATGCACAAATACAACTTTACTGCACTATATCTTATACTAGTATTTTTTTTCTATTACTTGTCTGTTAGGTAAGCTATTTTTCTGTAAAAAGAAAATACCAAAGTTATCGCTGTCATATTAATTATGGGTTTGACATGTTATATGTTCCATTGTTAGAGCACTAGGCAAAATTATCACCAGTAGGACTAATATCTTCTACCTCTTTTTTTTAGTTGGAATCATTTTCTAAGTCTGAAGATGCCTCGAACTCTAAGTTTACATAAAATAACTGACCTGTTAGAGACAGATGACAATATAGAAGTAAGTGCTATAGTGATACAACCAGTTGAAAATTCTACAGCAACCATTTCCGATGAGAACTCCAGAGATGAAGAAAGTGGAACAAAAATAATCTGCCAGGTTCTTTGTTGTGCACACCTGTGTGTATTATTCAAGATGGCTCTGATGCTGGTTCTGACTCAGATGACCCCTCATACACACGGAAGATGATTTTCTTGATGGTGAAGTTACATCTATGTCTATTGAGCAGTAACTTCCTTTACCAAGGAAAATTAAAGTGACAAAAAATATTCATAAATGGAAAAAAAGGTGACCTAACTGCACAGCCTTACAGAACCACCAAATCGTTTCTTCACCAAAATGAGAACTTGCACAGAAATTCTTGAACATTTTCTTGATAACAAGGTTGCTGCACTCATTGTCCTTTACTGCAACTTATACATGTAAGTAAGGGTGTAAATATTGGCTTGATTAGCTCTGAATTTAAATGTTTTCTGGGAATCATTTATCTGAGTGGTTACATCTCAGTTCTTAGAAGGCATATGTTCTGAGGACAAGAGCACATGTGCACAATGAACTCATTAGTGATTCCATAAGATGTGACTGCTTTGAAACTATATTTTCTATTTGCATATTGCTGACAATGCAAATTTGAGCCTAATGGACATGTTTTCTAAGTTGTGACCTCTTATAAGCCCATTCAACAAAAGATGTAAGAAATTTCTTCTAAATGAAACATACTTCAGCTTTGATAAATGCATGGCTCCTTATTTTGGTCATCATGGATACAAACACTTTATTAGAGAAAATCTCATTTGTTTTGGCTGTAAATTTTGGTATAGTATAACATATCTGGGCTGCATTGGCTAGTTTCATTTGTATCAGGGTACAAACCCAATCACTAAACATGAGGAATGTGGTGTTGGTGCATCACTTATCCTGCAGTTTAGTGAGGTACTTACAGAGGTACACCCTGGACGATACCATTTTGTAGTCGAATAACTTTTCACCAGTATTGTACTTCTTGATAAGATAAGCTCAGTACCGTGGGACATTTGGCAATAGGCAGGGACACTGAGTAAAGATAACACAAACAAAGCTCCCTTAGAATCAGATGTAGTTCTAAAGTAAAAATAACAAGGCACATTTGGTTATTAAATTGACAACAAAGGCAATACTGTCAAGACTGTCAATAAAGGCAGATGGAATAATAGTAGTGTTGTCACTGTTGCCTCATCTGGTGCTGTTATCAACCCCTGTGTCCTGTCATATTCCCAGAAACCAAAAAAGAAAATCCAAATTCACACATGATCAAATTGTATAACTGTTTCATGGGAAGTATAAACAGAACTGATGACAACATTGATAAATATTGGGTACAAGCCATGGAAAGAAATGATATTTAAGTTGTCTTTTGTTCTGACTTACAAAATCCTTGACAACTATCTAAAACATCCAGTGAGAAGCCAGTGGATTTTTCTGGAGTTTTGTCAACATGTGATATGCCATTATCTGGAGACACATGGTTGTCCTCAGAACCTGACCAACCTTCTCAAAAGTGTAACATTGACTCATATTACGATGGCATCAATCATGTGATAGCCAAAAAAAGAAGAGTGAATGAAGTGCACCGAATGCCATAAGAACATCACTTTCGATGTGAAAGATGTGATGGTGCTGTACATGTGAAGTGTTTTATTGAATATCACACTGAATATCAGGTGTCTCCACTTCCTGAGATTAAACAAAACATTATTTTATACATTACGTACAGTGTAACAGAGGTTTTGCCAGGTGTTCCATATTTGGAACTTACCATAACTCAACAGTGGAATACAATACAATACTTTTTCTTTTCACATTCTTCTTCCTTAATTTTTTCTTGGTAACATATGTGAATTTCAAGTAAGACATTCAAATATTTTGACGTCTAGCATAAATGGGTTAATCCCCTGCTTCTTTAATACCTCTGACCAGTCATGGCCACATGGTGTGGTTCTCACCAATGACACATAGACTAAATTTTGATGTGGGGAAAGCTTTTGTTTTCTAGAAACAGGACTCTTCAGTTCTTCCATCCCATTCTCCTGGCACTGAACACAGATATAGTGGCTGGGACTGCACTAGCAATCTTATGACCATGGAAATGGCAAGACGCTCATAAATACCTGGTCTCTGATAAACCAATCTACCAATTGACTTCCACTATATTCACTATATATAAAAGAAAGCAAAACAAAACAGAAATTAACCTTAAATTGTTTAACCCATAATAGCTGGGTATTCATTATCTGATGTCTAATAATATTCTTAATGAAATGTAGTCTTATTATTTATAGATGGTAGCATTGATTGTAGAGAGGGCAGGTATTTACTTAATCTCTGCCTAACCCACGGCATCATGAATGAACTCTTCCATATTGCAAAAGTTGTCTCATTATTTGTATCTTATTCATCTCAGCATCCACATTCTTAAGAGTACCTAGCACACAGAAAACATTCAACAAGTATTTGTTAATGAACTAATAAATAAACTGACTTCCAAATTTTAGCACCTTACTGGGAAAGAATAATGTATCCTTCCTAATCAGAAGGAAAGATGTCTAGTAGTATGATTTATCTAGATTCTCAGTTTCTGGCTTATCTTATTTAACACGTTATCCACAGCCTAGAAATATAAAGAAGATAAATGAATGAAATGTGTGGGTGTTGCAAACACTGTGACTGTAGCTAAATTATAACATGATAAAAGAAGTAATTAAAACCAAATGGTAAAATATTTTGCAGGCCCTCTAGTCCTAAATGTGGTAAAATCAATAGGAAAAACACAAAGCTAGCACTTAGACTTAAAAAAAATAAAACTCGAACCTATAATTTTGGATTTAGAACAGATCAGAAGCTAAACTAACAAATCTAATCCTGTTCCCTGGACACTAGACACTTACAGGTTAAAATCAGATGGGAAAGCATTGACAGAATGAAAAATATTTAACCGGGGGAATATGATTCTTGTAAATGTGGAAAGGATAAGGAAGAAGATTATTTATAACATGTGACATATTTGAAGCACTTTCTTATAAGAGATATGTTAGATTTATTTCATGTAGTTTCAAAGGGACTAAGAGAAAAATTTGAAGCAAAATGTGGAAACTTCATGTTGAGAAATTGGAACTCAACAGGAGGAAGATGTTAGCAATACAAAATTTTCAAAGTGGATTTGCCTGACTTGGGCGACCCAAGGTTGTGCCTACTAGCAGTAAAATTAATGATAGAGAGTTTCCTGCTTTGGTTAGGAGCTTGACTAACTACCTACTTTTGATAGATTTCAGTTAAGCTAATTTGATGGTCTTTTATTCCACAGGATGCTATTTCTTGTTATCTTATGAAATAAAATGACAAGGTAGTGGTGGTTGTGAGCTGAGGACTTGTCAGCCATACTCCCCATTCAGCTTAGTTTTTATAACAAGGTAACCACTCTGCTGTTCTTTACTTTCCCCAAGATGATGCTTACCCCAAGTATACCAGCTGTTGGCCATTGTTAAAAGAGGAAGGCTCTGTTGCGCTGACCTTTTTCAAGCCAGCTACTTGTACATACTTATGAGTCTGCTCATATACTGATGAGCCCTAAACAAGAGAGTACAGTATCTACAACATAAAAAAAATTGGCTAGCACACTTTCTGGACTTTTTTTGAATTTTAATATTGCTGAAGGTATCATTATGGTGGCCAATTTGGGAATTTATGATAAAGACTGTTTTATTTCACCTCCTCCTACTGGAATAAGCTTTTGCAATCTGGAAGATATTTTGACTTCTGGAGATAAATCTGAACAATGCACAATGAGGATGATTACTGACCAAATAACTCACAAATTAATATTTATGCTTAGACTTAAGGCATTTTAGCTACATTTCAAGAACTCAGTAGCCACTGCTGCATTTTACAATGGTGGCCTAGACCTTTTAATAGAGTTCCACATGAATGATATGTAAGCTCCTACAGGCTTGGCATGTGAACAGTTCCCATCTTTACTTCTTCTCCCTTTCCACAAAGTCCCTCTTGTATTTTTAGAGCTTTTTATTCTTCTATGATCCTGTTGCCTCTCTTTCTAAAATAATTTGCCTCATGTTTGCTTATCGTTAAGTCACAAGTAATTGCTTATGTGTTATATATTAAAGAACAGTAATTTGTTAAACTTGTTTTTCCATTTCTTAAAAAAATTTCAGATTAATACAGGGGTACATATGATTAGGTTAAATTGTTTGCAATGTTAGGAAAAGTCCGAGTTGTAGTCGAATTCTTCACCCAGGAGGTGTGTTATTATGCTCTTGTATTATAACCTATTAGGTGGAAGCTTACTGATCCCTTTTATCCTCTCCTCCCTTTTTGAATTTACTTATGTTTTTCTCCTGTGTGGGCCTGTAATTGTTTATCTACTAGTTTCAAAATAGTATTGAGTACCTGGAATGCTTGCTTTTCTATTCTTGAGCTACTTTGCTAAGGAGAATGTTAATTTTAGTATGTTTTATTCACTGTTCTATCCCCAAAGCCTAAAAAGGTTTCCAACACATGGCTAAGAATTAATAAAACTTGGTCATATGAATAAAGAAATGAATGGGCTAGTACCTGTGGCTCAAAGAAGTAGGGCACTGTCTCCCTATACTGGAGGTGGTGGGTTCAAACCCAACCCTGGCCAAAAAAAAAAAAAAAAAGAAATGAATAAATGAATTCATACTCCAGAATAAGCCATGAATGAAAGTTTATCCAGCCCTGCCAGATTCCTGCTCTTATTCCCAGGAGAAGGATGATCTCTGGGTGATGGGGAGAGGACAACCAGATGACCCAACTGGGAGAGACTGTTTTTTCCCCCACAGAAACGTTTAAAAAATCAAATAGTCTATCCTGTGGATTCATTTTGTCTGTAAAATGATCCTTTTCCATCTGTTAACTTTGTTCTCATTATCAAGAGATACTGACTCTTTTCCTGATGCAGGTTATATTACAAATCCTCTTTCATTAATTTGAAAACAAAGGAGTCCAGTCTGCTAATATTGCTGACATCTTGCTGCAGTGCTATTAAGGCTAAGCGTACCTTAGCCTGAATACATTTTAAATATATATACTTAAAGATATGTATGTATATATCTTGGGGCTTCAACTGTCTTTTTTCTTTACCAGCTAAACCCGGTGGTGTTAGCACAGCAGGCAGTCAATAAACATTGTTAAATCATTCAGCAAAGTCAAGCAGCTCCATAGACACCTGGAATATATCAGTCAACAAATTGAAGATCCCTACCGCCATGGAGCTCACATTAAGTGGAAAAATCGGAAGAAAGAAAAATGAGCCATAGTGACAAAAAACAAGAGAAATATACCATATTAGGAGGTGACAAGTGTCATTAAAAAAAAAAGTAGTGCAGGAAAAATGATTTTTGAAGTGGTGGATTGTAACTTTCCCCCTCAGCTTTATTGAGTATACTTGACAAATAAAAACTGAATACTTAAGATGTACCATGTGATTGGAGATATATATATACATACATACACAGTAAAATTATCAACTTAAGGTAGGCAATGAATGTAAATGTTTTAATTGATGCTCTGTGCACTGATCTTATACAATATAGAATTACTTTTAAAATAGAAAAATAGAGCAGTAAGAAGTACACATTATTTATACATATAAAAATGCAACTGAGTTTATTTGTATCTAAAATTTTATTTGCATTATGTTACTTGGCAGTTCTTTAAATTGGATGAGACCGAATTGCTATAAGCGAAAGGTAATGATAAAGGGCTATGCAGCCAACTGGGGAAAATACAATAAGGGAACATGTTACTGCACGCCTTATTCAATAACCGTTAGTTGTAAAAGCATAGAAATATCATGCCTACAGACTTGGAGGAGTTTAATAAATTGTTATTGCAAACACCAGTCATGATGAACCAATAATAACAGTAAACTAAAAAAAGTAAACTACAAAACGAAATTCTATTTGAAAAAGACACATAACATATAGCATCAAAATTACAGCAATTTAGAAAATAGCAATGAGGAAATAGGAGCTATATCAACCTAGAAGTCGCAGGTACTAAAAGATGGGGTTTTTAAAATTATATGTTAAAAATAAATTATAGTAGCTGAGCGTATCCCAGATGTATCCTAATTTACCCAATTTAACCCATTAAAAATTAATTTTTCAGCTACATTATATTAGTAGGGACCTTAAATTGAGTACAACAGATAGAAAAAGGAGATTATTAGAGTAAATTATAGTAAATTTTGATCAGAAGATGTGCATTTGGTCTCATCTCTAAAAAGTGACCCCCTGTATTCGCTGCTATAATGAAATGGTGGCACCAAATGCCCAGTAAGATCACTCCTCACTCTAGAACTACACGATACTGTCCTGTTTAAAGATTTTTCTGGGTTACTTTAAATAATGCATATGATTACCTGGGATGAGAGCTCAGAACTGATACTTTTAGAATCGTGCAATTTCTGCCATAAACCTAAGATCACACAGCTGTTTATCAGCACATACATACCTGTTAATTGGCCAGTTACAATAATCCGAAGTTTCTCTTTCATTTCTGACATTACTCTACTCTGCCATCTATTGGAAATGCAGTGGTAGAGGTTTATGCAGGCATAAATTTGTACGGTGAGGTCTGAGGAAAAAAATTATAGAATATTTCCTTCTGTTAAGTTGAATAGAAATATTAATTCCCTTTTCCTAAGGCCCTAAATATTCCTAACAGGAGGAATATGACAATAAACTATTGACAGACAAAAAATAAAAGCCACTGATATAAGGACTTTCGTTTTGGACCAATATATTATTTATTTATTTATAAGACAGAGTCTCCCTCTGTCACCCTGAGTAGAGTGCCATGGCATCATCATACCTCATGGCTACCTCTAACTATTGGGCTCGAGATCCTCTTGCTTTAGCTTCCTGAGTATCTGGGACCACAGGCCTATGTCACCATGCCCAACTAGCTTTTCTATTTTTAGTAGAGTTGGGACCTTGCTCTTGTTGAGGCTGGTCTTGAACTCCTGAGCTCAAGCAATTCACATCCCCGGACCTCCCAAAGTGCTAGAACTACAGGGGTGAGCCACCATGCCTGGCTCATTATCTCATCTTTAAACCTGAAATTCAAGTGTTTCACTTCTTAGATGACAGCGAAACATGAAAAGATGACAATATTTATTCAAAACAAAACAAAAATAATCATTTAAACCCTGCTTCTGAAAATAGTTCTAAGAACATATAGTAAAAGAAGAAATACATATTTGATGAAATACATTAACAAAAAATAAGATAAGAATCTGTGGCTTTTGAGCCATAACCCATTTCTTCTCTCACTCCCATTTCAGGTTCAGCTTGACAGCAGTTTCACTCAGGGTGGGTGTGGCCCAAAAGATGAAGTTGCTTCTTCCCTCAGCTCCCAATAAAAGATTACCTATTGCACATAGAAGAAAGCCACCTGCATTCTCATTCCCTCCAACTACAAATTGAAAAAGATAAATTCCTGTTGAATCTGGCTGAGAGGTCAGGGGCTCTCCCAACATTCTGCTCCTATCCTTAGGATGGTGACTGTACTTCATGCAGGGGAAGTTGGGAATACTTGGACCTGAGATTACCCTAATCCCAACTTGCTCACAGGACTGAAGTTTCATGATGAGAGAGGCAAACTATGGCGCTGCTCAGTTCAAAGGATAGTAGAGAAGAGAATTTGTGCACAGGGGCAGGCAATGATAGGAAAAGAGACATTTAAGAGATCTATTTCTGTCCCCAAAAGAAATAAGTTTATGTGAGGTGAAACAGCATGGAGAAGTTCAAGGCTAAGGTGCCCTGAAAATAATAGCGTCCCTTAATTAATAATAATACTCTAACCATAGACAAACTTGGTCAATAGAAGAAAAATTTAAAAGAAAACACACACGGGAAAAGATACATCTAAGAAGAGGTTACCAAAAACCTTAAATATAGGCCTAAAAATAATCCTATGAAAGAGCCCAGATTGAATCAGGTTGGACTACTGGGCAATTTAAGTTTTAGGACATTATCAAAAATAATGGAGGTGGTAGTTAGTGAAGCCCTTATGATAGCGTCTAATACCAAATGAAGCAGATGGCTTACCAGAGAGATCATGGAAAGAGTCAAACAGCCCTGCTCAAATCACTGTTATCCCAGGGTGACTAAGGGAGAAAACAGCCTCCAAGAAAACCAAGGAGAGCAGACTCAGAAGACACCAAAGTGCTAATACCGTGTCCTCAAATTTTTAGTCTCCAGAAGAATAAGAAAATAAATCTGTTGTTTAAGCTAGCTAGTGTATGGTATTTTATTACGGGAGCCCTAGAAAGCTAGTATAAACAGTCCCCAAATAACTTTTATGTAAGTGTTGATTATTTTTCTTAGGAAACAAGTTAAGAACATTAAAAGAGAAATGAAATTATATACTATAACAGGTTTAAGCTACAAAGAGTTAGAAATATGAGAAATGAAGAAATAGTTATCAAAAATAAGAAGAAATCCACTGGATGAGACTTCTAGTCTGGACATAGTCATGGTGAAAATTAGTGAATTGGATACTGCCTTAAAGAATTCACTCCAAGTACAACAGAGCAAGATAAAGATGAGGAAAAAATGTAAACATGGAGTTTAAATCGAAAGACACCAGTATGTGCCTAAGTCAGGGGTCAGCAAAATACATTCCATTTGCTAAATGCAGCCCACAACTTATACTTTGCAAATAAAATTTTATTGGGATTCAATCCTGTCCATTCATTTACATAACTTTATGGGGGTACAGGTAGTAAAAATGACAGAATTAACAGCTTTCACAGAAACTGTATGGCCTGCAATGCCTAAAATGCCTACCAGTTGGCCCTTTACAGGAAAAATTTGCTGACCTATGACCAGGACATAAAATAAGGAGGATGATGAGAAGCATTATTTAAAAAGACATTTAAAAGCCTCTCATCTTTGAAAAAGAAAGGAACACTTCAAGCACTACACAGAATAAGGAAATCCAAATCTGTGCACTCCGTAGTAAATTTACAGGATCACTAGAATTTTGAAAATGTCTTTGAAATTACAAGAGAAAAATATAAATTGACTAAAAAAGCATTCTAATTAAAGTGCCAAAGTCTTCCCATGATTAACAGCAAATGTTATACAACAATGAAAAACTATTGTTCACAGTATTGAGAGAATTTATGTAAAAATTGATTCCAAGTGAAGCTACTACTTAATAACAATTTAAAGGATCCTCTTAAAAAGAAAAATAAACCCAGAGAGAAAATGATGATACAAAAACCACAGTAACCAAAGCAATTTTTAAAATACATTAATCATAAAAAGCATAAAGATTTTTAATACAGAAAGTGAAAAAGCTAATAAGAAATTTAGCGAAGTTTCAGGTTCCAATATCAACACATAAATAGCAGTTATGCTTCTATCCATATCTAACCGTAGACAATATCGCCTTATATATGGAAAATCCAAAAATATCCACAAAAGGACTATTAAAACAAATGAACAAATTCAGTAAATTTTTAGAATACCAGATAAACATACAAAATTCAGTTGTATATCTATACACAATGCATGAACAATCTTAAAAAGAAATTAAGAAAGTTATTTCATTTACATTGACACCAAGGGAATAATAAACTTAACTAAGGAAATAAAACTTACATGCTGAAAGCTACATTGCTAAAAGAAACTAAAGAAAACCTAAATACGTGGAAAGGTATTCAATGTTTATGAACTGGAAGACTTTACATTATTAAGATGTTGACATTACACAAAGTGATCTACAAATTGAACACAGTCCTTCTCAAAAATCCAACAGGGTTTTTCTATGTGTGTGTGTGGGGGGGCAGAAATGGAAAAGCCATTTCTCAAATCAGATGGAATTGTAAGGTTCCCAAGTAGCCAAAACAATCTTGAAATGGAGAAACAAAGTCGAAGGACTCATACTTTCTAATTTCAAAATTTACTACAAAGCTACAGTGACCCAAACTGTGTGGTTCTAGCATAAGGTAGACATACACACCCATAGAACTGATTTGAGAATCCTGGCCGTTTCATCAGCTAGATTCTTTCACATTCTAATGGAGGCATCAGCAGGTGATTGGAAGGTAGCAGGAGGAAAAACCAGAAACTGCACACCTTGTTTTGAGGGGATTGTGCTTTCGGTAGAACCTTCAGCAGCAGTCACAAAAACTGATGTGGAGGTCCTGGGCTCCTCCTGCTTAGGCGGCTTTGCCCCAGCAGCAGCATGGGTTTTGTGGGTCATAGCAAAGGAGCAGTAGCAGCAGGTGTTGTAGCAGCAGTGTCCTGCCTCCCTCTGTCCCAGGTGTCCCAGCTGCCTGTGACATCTGCAGGTAATTTTGGGTGCTAGGGTTCCTGCACTGTCAGGAAAATGAGCAATGGATTTCTGCAAAGAAGCTTCAGCAGGGGTTCCATGTACAGTAGAACCTCTGTAAATAGACCACCCAAGAGACTGTAAAAAACTGGCCAACATATGGAGGTGGCTGACATAAGGAACTAGGCCCATGTACATGTGCATGTCCAGTCTATGGAAACTGGGTCACCTTAAGGAGGTGGTCAGTGCAGGGAGGCGCCTCCCATGGAAGTTTTAATGTAACTGCAGTGGCTCCTGCAGCTCTGGCTGGGCAGGGACTGTGCATTATAGGTGATGCCATCTTCCTTCTGCTCCTCTGGCCTAAGATGGCCATGGCACTTAGCACAGTCACCAATCATCAGGGAAACTTATCTTTTCCTTTCAGTCTGTTCCAGCACTTCTGACCTGTTTGTAACTGTTCCCTATATTACATTCTCTCTGATTGAAATACCAGTTGAAATTTCTGTTCTCCAGACTGCACAATAGCTGATACACGGTGGCACTACAGTATTGCAGAAACCAAATAAATTTTCCTTTATATTTCTTTCCACATTCACTCATACTTAATTTAGTATTATTTATTTATTTTCAGTATTATATATAAAATAAATTTTTCACTGATTTAATATATGATATAAGATATATAAACATTGCCTGATAAAATATCTCAAATCAAAATAAGAATATAAATCAAGAGGGAATAATAAACGTGTAGTTCATAGTTTGATATATTAAAAATACTAAGTTCTCTAGGGAATTAATTCATAGTGTATGAATCATAACATGACTGAAATCAGGAGATAAGAATCACATGAAGTCAATATATTTTTCTTTCTCCTACAAATCCTTTTTTTGCATGTATAGAGAAACATTTCCTATCCTGTTAGACTAGAAAATCTGTTCTAATCTTGTTCATTAGATTCCAAGTTTAACATTTTAACATTTTTATGAGTTGTCATCACATTAACATGTATCGTATTTCCAGATTATATTTGAACTATGATAGCTTATCTCTCCATTGAGTCGCAAGTATTCATGATGTGATTCATTAGGCATTCTTGCGAGTTCCTCACATAATTACAGACAGAAACAATACGTGTGAAAATGAAAACACGATTTTAGACACAGGAGAAAATCTTCACGTTCATGAACATTAGCTCCAGTGAACTGTGATATACTAAGGGAGAAAATGTGACTGGAAGAGGACAAGCTTCCCTAGTCCTGGGCAGGACCATGCACTCCCCTATCTATGTTTCCCAGATGTAGAAATAACAGAGAATAGTACTAGAAAAGTTTTTAGTCCAAGATTTTCCCAGGGCAACTAAAACATTTGTTGAGTATAGTTGAAACTTCAATCAAAATTAGAATTGCATAATTTACTACACACTAAATTAGGCATCAATAAATGTACTTATACATATATAGGTAATCTGTGACTAAGATTTCTGTGTTTTACTTCCTTGTATGTGACTACACATCTATTGGATCAGTAGAGGCTGCTTTGGGTGGTGTGGCATAGCTGGCCAAGTGCAAGCTCTAAGCTGCCTGTCTTCAGTCCCTGGTTTCATCACTGTGTGCTCTTGAATGGGTTGTTGCTTAACCCCTCTGTGCTTCAGTATCTTTATTCGTTACATGTGGATGTAAAATGGTACTATATATGAGTACTTAGTACTATATGTGAGTACTTAGTACTACATGTGAGTACTTAGTACTATATATGAGTACTAAGCAAGATGTCTACTAGAGTCTCAGACTCTTTCCAAGCAGTGCACGGCCACGACCACATTAGGATTGTGACAGCTGACATGTAAAGAGAATAAAATGGGCACAGCCAACCCTTCATCCTTTAAAATAGGCTCTTAAAGCCCATTTTTTAGATTATATTTTTAAAGTCTAGGTTTTCACTATCAGAGGATGAACATTTGAATACAATTTTCAAAATTCTGGAGTCTTCCCTTTAAATATCAAGAAAAAAAGCTTGGAGGATCGACAGTGAAGATTTTACTCCCAAGTAGGAAAGATGACTTAGGCACAATTTCCTGCCAAACAGAAATTAGATAAAAGCCCTTCCTCAGCTGGGGGAAAGCACTGGAGCAAGAATGAGAGGAACACATTCAGGCTTCCATGAGAAGCCCGCTCTCACGTCTTTGGTAACTTCAGGGAGAAGGAGCATGTTTTCTGTGTCCTCCTGGGAGACATAGGAATCTTTTGCATTTTCAGGCAAAAAGAAGTGAGATAATGTCTTCCACTGCATCCAAGAGTTCTGAAAGACCTGGTATAAAGAAAATCAAGAAATGGCTTCCTACCTCAATGAATTGCATAGAAGGTTGATAGATCTTAGGAGATCTGGGGTTGAGAGAAGCAGAAAACCCACTGTATAGACAGATGTCAATACTGTGCTAGGGGCTCTGGGCATCAGCAAGGACGCTAGCAGTTGTGCAAAGGCGAGGTGGGACCACTTCCATCAGGATGCAGAAAGAACCAAGGCAACACAAAAGACTGACAGGAAGAGAGACATAGTCCATTGGAACCCGAGGACAGCCCTTGTTAAAGATCATCCCCCAGCCCTCACCTGTGTGATCATCTGTCAATAAATTTTTGTTCTTAAAAGTTTCCCCATGGAGACATAGATGGTGATGCAAGCATACAAGAAGAATTGCATTTGAAAAACGAGTTTTCTGAGTTTTACATATCTATTAACTAAATAATTACCTCCAAAGAGATCTTTTCAAGCAGATCAAACAGAGTTACATTATATTTTTAAAAGAAGGTTCATAGAACAAGCTGAATGCGCTGGGGAGAAGTACAGAAAGTTATGTTTCTGCACATCTGAATCAAAATGGACAACTTCAAACCTGCCAGAAATGTGAAAGTTACATGGTACCACCCATACTTCTAAGGTAGCTCCTGTGAAGGCAGGAAAGGAAAAGGTCTTTCTCCCGGGTTCCTTTTCTGTCTGTATTGTCTCTGCTCCACAGTGCTCATTCCTCCAGGATCTTGCCCCAGGCTGTGTAGGGCCAAGCCATAACTTCATTTCAAAAACTTACTTTCTAAATTACTGTCATTACACTTGTCTTGAACACTTGATGCTTGCCGCCTGCATGGTGTTTGTATTTGTGTTGTTCTTTTCAATTATGTTCCCTTATCTTTGCTCTGCAAAGAGGGCGATTGCTGAGTTTTCCAGGTTGTGCGGCTCTCTTTCTAACACAGGCATCCTTAGCCCCACATCTCCCTTTGCTGTTTCTGTATTTGTCCTGCTGCACAATCAGCATTCTGTAAGATGCATCAGTAGGATGGTCCTTGTAAATCACATCTGGCAGGATGAGTCTCTTTGTGCTTAGAGTGGAGCTGAAGAGCTATTCCTCATTACAGGGCAAGATGGCATTTCGTTTTAACCATTAAATGGTCCCTTGCCAGAAGCAGTTGGAAGATATTACCTTGTAAACATTTCCCATACAATACTGAATAAGCAGCAAGGGTTATAAATGTACCTAACAAAGGATAGAATATAGAAATGGTGATTTTTTTTTCCAATGACGTTAATTTCAGGAAGATTGAGAATGCCATTTTGTGTTGTGTATCCTTTAATTTGAAACAAACTTATTATACAACCAAAAATCTATTACTTGCTATTATGTTCAATTTTCAATAGTTTTGAAATTATGGACTTTAAGTCACCGAAGAAGTTAATTTTCCTTTTTAAGGAATGATAAACACAAAAGAATCAAACTGAAGTTTCACACACCAGTTTTGATTACCTTTCTACAAGTTGTTAGAATGTTAATTTTTTTTTTTTTTTTTTTTTTTTTAGCTGCCAAGCAATTAATGACTAGCACTGCTGGAAGTATTTAACTGAGTATTGATTTAAGGCCAAGCTGTTGTTTGGCTGAGGCATTGCATTATAATTAATAGACCTTAACCAGACTTTAATTTTTCTACACCATACCTGATTTTCAAGTGTTGTAACAGCAACCCTCAAACAATCCATACAGCAAGGCTTTGAAAGATGTGACTGAATTTTTAACATACCCAGATTTCTGGATTTTGACAATAACTTCAAAGTTATAAATTCTCCCATTTATGTATTGTCAATTACTCAATCAATTCATTCATATAATTTTAATACAGGGTAATATTAGTGGCATGGTGGACTGGGGAAGAGCCTTCTTTCCCAGTTCTATAGAAAAAGAATAGATTCTTGTTTATTTCGAATGGTACACTAAGTACTTACTTGAAGGGCAAAGGATGGAGGAAAATTCTTTCTCAGGACTCCTCCATAACAACAGCCAATGACTGCTTAGTCCATATAGGATGACAACAAGATGAGTTTGTAATTTTTAAAATAGGCATTGGGCTACATTCTGAATTGGTAATTGCTTAAATTCCAGATTTTCTATGTTTAATGTGGTGACTTAAATTTTTATCAGTTTTGAGGACTCAATCCAATATATTTAACGTGCATAATGTCATTGGGTCCGTAATGATACAAAGATGAACAAAACTTAGTTGGAGGTAGCCATTTTCATGCACATTACAGCCTATTTTGAACACAAACACTGCAGGAATAACTAAACCACAGCCAATACATGTTGTAATAAGGAATAACTTACTAATTTACCTCTGTTCAAGAAACTTTCTAAAATTACCACCATCTCATTAAAAATCCTTTTATTTTGGCTTGGCACCCATAGCACACTGGTTATGGTACTGGCCATGTACACCGAGGGTAGTGGATTAGAACCTACCCTAGGCCACCTAAACAATGACAACTGCAACAAAAAAAATAGCCAGGTGTTGTGGCGGGCGCCTGTAGTCCCAGCTACTTGGGAGGCTGAGGCCAGAGAATTGCTTAAGCCCAAGAGTTGGAGGTTGCTGCGAGCTGTGACACCACAGCACTCTACCAAGGGTGACACAGTGAGACTCTGTCTCGAAAAAAAAAATCCTTTTATTTTGTATAATTAAGGTATACAAAATGATGTTATCAGATATATGCCTGTGTGTGTGTGTGTGTGTATACAGTGTGTGCAAACATATCTATAGTAAAATGGTTTCTAGAGTAGAAAAAATTAACACATGTATCATCTCACAGTTATCCACCCCCACCCCATGACAAGAGCAACTATAATCTACTTATTATGCAAAAATCCTGAATGCAATATACTGACACAGGGTTCCCCCATTCAAGGCTGAACAGAGACACCCCCCACCCCCGAATTTCCTGGGCCTGGGCAATTGCATGTAAGTTTCTTAGGCCTGGTAATTTTATAAAGGGAAAGCCCTGACATTTTGCCCAGAGCCAAAGGACTATATCCATTCATTTGTTAGACTATGTATAGCCCCAAATAAAGGACCCATGTGGAGTCTTCCAACTTGGATCTTTCCCTTTGCCAGAAGCTCTTGGTTTTTTTTTTTTTTTTACTCCTTTTGTATTTCTTTCTGGCTAATAAATCTTATCTTACCACTGATCTGTGGTCCGTGGGTTCATTCTTCAAATCCCCAAGACCAAGAACTTACTGACAAAAGAAATTCCCATAACAATACTATTATTACCTACAGTCCTCATGCTGCACAGTGGATATTTCTATTTGTTCATCCTACATACTTGCCACTTTGTGTTCTTTGACCTACATCTGCATTCTCTCCCTCTCCTAACCCCAGGTAAAACAGTCTCTCTCTCTCTCTCTATCTCTCTCTCTCTCTCTATATATATATATATGTAAATGAGATCAGGCAATATTTGTCTTCCTGTGTCTGGCCCATTTCACTTCACATAATTTCCTCTAGGTCCATCCATGTTGTGGCAAATGGCAGGATCTCCTCAGTTTTTAAGGCTGAATAATATTCAGAGCTCTAATTAGAAGTCTTTACCTTTTACCCCAGCTGCTGTTATAGTTCAATCCCCTTAATTTCAGGTCTTATCAGTGTTACCCAACAGTTGCTGCAAAAGATTTTATGGTATAAAAGTTTGTCCCTTCAATCTCATCTTTCTTTCTGTCTTAACCTATGAGACTAGCTGTTCATTTCTGCTGTGGGCTGGTTTGGGAATTTGTTTTAATCCCAGCAGCAATTTCAAGTCTGGCAACTGGTACTTCCTTTCTGAAGTGTGGAATAGCTACTTTGTGTCAGCTCCCCAGAGAGCTAGCACATTGGGGAAAAAGCAGCGGAACACTTCCATGAAGGGTTATACCGGCTGAATTTTAAAACACTTCAATGGATTCGAGACTCTAGTACATTTTATCGATCATAGAGCTCAGAGCATAATTGGTTGAATCTCCCAGGAAGGAGAGGCTCAGGATTAACCATGCAGTGTTTAGATGTGAGTCACTGAGTGACCTTTAATTTGCTCTGCATCTTCAAAATAAGGTAGCATGAGAAGGTAAATTGTAGTTTTCTTTCCATTTCAGATCAACCAAGTCACCTGCTGGTAAAACAGCATGAAAATTTATATAACTATATTTATTTTGGTCACTGATAAGTACATTTTAGGGGCAGAGATATATAGGGATATAAATTGATGAAAGGTGCATTTCTTATCTCTACGTGAATGTGTCCGTTACGTAACCAAGTCTGAATGGCATTTAACATTAGCAGACTTGTCAGTTCCGTTAGAGAATCATATGTTTCCTTCTTTCTACATTTGTTTATTCACATGCACTTTATTAAAGACAAGTGAGAATTCAAAACCTTTCTGAGCACATGCATTTGTGTAACTGACCTTGATCCTCCAACAATGTTACAGAAAAAACATTTTCTCAAATACTAATTATCAACATTATTTCTAATAGAACTTCACCTTTGATTTTGTTTCAATATATTTTCACTCTAAATGTAAAAACAATTGCTAACAGTGTAGCTATATTGCAGAAGAAGAGAAATTCTGGACTCTATAAACTTCTTTCTGTATTGCTAAGTTAGGGGTTGGGGAGCAAAGGTGGCTTCCTCTAGCAAAGGAGGTGGGCATTTGGGCTATGTGTATATTATATATGCTTTTGGATTATGTAGTTACCACTTAGAGACAATCAGAGAAAATTGGGTAAAAGGCAGGACACCTTGAATAAGTGGATGAGAGAATGCACAATAAAAGGACCTGTGGCTCAGTGGGTAGGGTGCCAGCCCCATGAACTGAGGGTGGCGGGTTCAGTCCCCGCCCCAGCCATATTGCAACAAAAAAATAGCTGGGCATTGTAGCAAGTGCCTGTAGTCCCAGCTACTTGGGAGGCTGAGGCAAGAGAATCTCCTAAGCCCAAGAGCTGGAGGTTGCTGTGAGCTGTGACGCCACAGCACTCTACCAAGGTTGACAAAGTGAGACTTTGTCTCTAAAAAACAGTGGGAAATTGCTCTAAGTATTGTCGAACACCATTATTTAGTTGTACTTTCTGATGCCCACCTGTGTTTTCTCAGTTCTCACAGCAGATGGAGCAACTGCAATTAAGAAGATGTATCTCATTAACAATAGCAGTAATATTTAAAAAAGAGTGTTAGAACTATAAGGTGGAGGCCCTGACCATACAAATGTAAGCCTCCCTTCTTCCCTGTCAAGGATTCCCTAGGGATTGGAGCACAACTGCACCTAGAATCCCTCAGCATACCACTCTTTTTGCTAAGTAACTGCAGTTAGGTAACCTAAGGTCACTATCTCTCAATCTCCTCGTCTGCAAAGAGAATTTAATACTTGCCCCTCCTCACAGGAATGACTTGAGTATGAAATGATGTAATACATGTGAAATATGTAAAACAGTTTTTGAAGAATTTTCCATGTATCAACGATTATTATTATTATTCTTTCTGTGGAACTTGAATGTTTTGTGCATTTTCCTTTGCAACTCTTAAAATTTTCCCTTCTCTGTAAGTGATACTGTACATTTGCGTCTCTGATCACTGGCATTCTTATCTGAAGCTCCTTCATTATTCTCCGGTGGTCCAATCCTGATGTCATCGTCCTTCCCCTGTGTGAGCCTTGTCATACTTCCCCTCTGAAATTTCTAGTGGAGGGAAAGAATGGATGTCTCTATCCCTGCTAAACTTAAGCAGGTCTAGCTTTTTCAGTTTCTTAGTATTAAAAGAATACTTATTAGTCTTTTTCTTTCTCTTGTGGCTATCTCTGTGTGCACAGAGATTTCCTAAAAATTAGGTGGAAAACAATAAATGTCAGTGCTTAGAATATTGTAAGCACAAATGCCTCTCCCTTTGGCCCTGTCCAGAGCTCCCCCACTATCTTCTAATTCTGGGGTACTTGCTGGTCACTCAAACCTGCGCCTGAAGTATGAATAGAATGTCTTTCCGAAATCTCTTCTTAGATGTATGGTTCTAATGCTGTAAATACCAACTAAGTATTCTTTATCATTTCTCTGGAGATGTTACTCACTTCACCAATATTTAAAGCTGGCAGAGCGGAGATGTGGGCAGGATAAATGCAAAGGCCGACAAGTGGGTACAACAGAGCTCAGTAAATAAAGACATCTCAGAGCCTAGGATTTTGAAACCAAAGAAAAATGCTATGATGCTGTGGGACAAATTGACATAACGCAAAGGGGATCAACTGTAAGACCTAAGGACATGTTTTTCATCTGTGGTCCCTAACCCCTGAGCTGCAGGCAGGCGCCAGGCCATGGCCTATTAGGAAGGGGGTCACACAGCAGAGGGGAGTGAGCTGAAGAACAGGAGAGCTAAAGCTTCATTTGTGTTCACAGCCACTCTCCATCACTCCTACCACCACATGAGTTCACCTCCTGCAAGATTCCCCTCTCCCAACCCTTATCTGTGGAAAAGGTACTGCCTTCCCTGAAATTGGTCCCTGGTGCCAGAAAGGTTGAGGATGACTCTTTGACTTGATGAGTTAGCTCACTTAAATCCTATTCCTGTGACCCTTGAAGTTGAAAATCGGTTAGGGGAATATAACACCATAAAGAAATGATAATAATTTTTCTTTAAACATGCTTTTAAATTCTGTAGGGGACACTTGTTTTGACTATTCTTGAGTCATTTTGGAGAAGCTGAATGTAAGTCTAATTCGTGACCCAACAGGGGAAAATGCTGCTTATTGTTTTAAATAATAAAAATTCAATGAAGTGGATTAAGAGGACAATTCATCACCCTGTCATTTAGAAAAAAACTTGCCACCATTCAGCAGAATTGATGTGAGTCTCGTTGTGGAGTATGTAAAATAATGAAATTCATAGATATACAAAAATGATAAAAAATAAAGACAGGCCCTGAAAACTACAATAGTTCTTATTCTTACAGGGAATACGAGAGTGCAAAATAAGGCAATGACTTTGAAAGCAGATGTACAACGTTGTGTATGACATTCTGTTGGTATAAATCATAAAAACGTTCCACAATGTAAATGTTTAGGATACTTTTATTGAATTAGTGCAACAATAATAACATGCGATGAAAGAAAGGCATCATATATATGCTAATTAAGAAATGACAACACACTGTAACTACTGAGCAAAGCATAAAATATTCAGTACATGTTTGCTGGGAATCCAGAGAGGTTCTGTTTTAGCTTTATAGGTGCAATTTGGCTGGAAAGGCGGTGTACGTGAAGCAGATTGTTAAATGCTCTTTTACCATCATGCGCTGTTTAACAAGGTGCTCTAGTGTGTTAAAAGGGAAGGACAACTTGGACTTGAAACACTTTTTTAAAATCACTTTTATGAGTTTGAAGAAGGATATTGACCTCCTCCTCCCCCAAACAGTGTCTTTGCTTTGCAAATTACTTTGATAAGATAAAGTTTACTGTGTAGCCACTGATCAAGGGGAGGATGTTAAGTAGTTAGAATGGCCGGCCATAAGCTTGGTCATATCTATTTATTTATCTGCATGTTAAACTCAGAATCGAAGATTGTAGTGAGACACGTAAGTCTTCCTGTAAGTGGCTTTAAAAGGATTCCACCAAAGCAGTGTTCTTTCTACATCAAGACGTGAGGGGAAACAGTCATACAGAACTGAAAAATGTCATTTCCGTTATCAACCACTAAGGTTAATTCACATTATCTGGCAATCATACCCTATGTCCTCTCATTTGTTTTCTTTCTTTTTTAGAATATCAAATTGTTTTATTTCTTCTTTAGAATGCCAACATTTCTAGGCTTTGAACCAGACTAATGTTTTAAAATTTTTTGGACCTGTAGAGTTTACGTTTTTTAAGTAGTGTGCCTGATTTACTTCTGCTTCTGTAACTTGGTAGAAAGTAACATCTGCCCCTTAAAGTCTTCCCTTTGCCTGTTCATCATAGGGACTCTCTTGTTACCAAGTTGGTAAGGAGATATTAAAATGGGTCAAAACCCTGTTCTGTGAATTGCTATTTTGGGAACTCCACACCTCTTCACTTGAGACAACTTTTTCTTTGTATTCCAAGTCCTGTCATGATCAGGGAAGTGTTAGCCTAGTCACCTGATAAAAACTCTGTGGATCAATTGCTTTAACTCAGTTTTTTCACTCTTCATGAATTCTATCCTACTAAGAGTACTGGGATGGGCATAAGATTGCCCAAGTAGTGGTGAAGATTTTGCATCAAGCTAGTGCTCTGGCTGAAATGATTTTCCAAGAGCAAATGCACAAGTATTTTATATGCAAAAAGAGACTTTTGTGCCCTAATTATAAATTTTCTACTAGAACCTATCAAGACTGGAGAAGGCATACAGTTTCAGCTCGTCGCCTGAAGGAATCCAGTCTTACTCATACTGTTAGAAATATATTTGGAGTCCAGAGTGCAAGCATTTCTTTACTCTTTCCCTCAAATCATATTTAGTCAGTATGGAGGTGACTTTGAATTACTGTTAGAAATACCTTTTTCTTTTTTCCTTTACTTCTTCCTTGTTCATTTCACATGTCTTCCTTGGGAGGTGCCTGTTTTATCCTGCCTGTTCCCTTTGTAACTGAACCAGCTTCTCTCATTCATCTTCTGTTGGGCATCAGTAATCTCATCTGGCTCTGAATTCTTCAGAGTAGTTTTAATGATGCTGTGGTGGCTTTGTAATGTGTTACGTTGGAAAGGGTGAACTAATTTTCTAATTTTTTTTCTTTTATCTCTCTGGTTATGATGAACTTAAGAGAGATTCTTGTGGGAGACTGAGAGGCTGGAGAGGAAGCAGCGGCCATTTGGTAGTTCACACATTATTCACCGGCTGGCACAGTAGCAGGGCAGCCAATGATCCCACCTTCTCTCAGATCCTTCTATAGCTTTTCTGACTCCTGGACCAAGTGTATGTGCTTAGCTCTATGAAGAAGGGCCCAGGCCTCTTCAGGACACTCTTCTTACAACATCAGGCAAACAAAAAGAACTAACAGTTTGTCCCTGTGGACTCCAGCTCATGCTTATGAGTTCCAGCAGGTTTTTTTCTTTCTCTTACATTGTATTTATCTTTTATTCTCAAATTCTTCCACTGTGGACTTCCAACTCCAGAATCAAATGCAAAGGCAACTACTCAGTCAGCTCCCAAAATGTCATGAGGTTAATTCTCTGTGATAAATCACTTAATATTTATTTACATGTTTCTGTCTCCCCACCCCCTCTATGTATATATATGTGCGTACATATATATGCATATATATGTGTATATATACACATAAACATATATATATATTATACATAGAGGGGGTGGGGAGAGAGAGACATGTAAATAAATATTAAGTGTTTTATATACGTGTGTGTATACATACGTATATATGCTTATATATGTATGTAAAAAAATACTGTTTCTCTAATAAAATCCTGATACTAATTTCATGTCAGAAATGATTCTGAAAGAACATAATCTTAAAAATGATTAATCTGAATTGTCTCTGGTTTTTTTTTTAAATTAGTTTTTTGATCTGATTAAACATCTAAAGAACATTAAGATCTTGTTTCTAGTAGCTAAGAGAGATAGGCTATGTCATACAATGGAGTTTATATGAAATATAACTTCAGATACGTATAATCAAGTACTTATAGAGGGCAAGGTTTTGAGTGCCCATGTATTTGTTCTCATGAAAATTTTATTGAAAATATGAACATAGGGTGGGTGCAGTGGCTCATGTCTGTATTTCTAGCACTCTGGGAGACTGAGGATTGCCTAAGCTTACAGATTCAAGACTAGCCTGAGCCAGAGTGAGACCTCGTTTCTAAAAGTAGCCAGGTGTTGTGGTGGGTGCCTGTAGTCCCAGCTGCTTGGGAGGCTGAGACAAGAGAATCACTTAAGCCCAAGAGTTTGAGGTTGCTGTGAGCTGTGATAACACGACCCTGCTGTGAGCTGTGATAACACGACCCTCTACCAAGGGTGACAAAATGAGACTCTGTCTCAAAAAAAAAAAAAAAAGAAAAGAAAATAAAAGAAAAGAAAAGAAAAGAAAATATGAATATATTGGCATTGGTTGGTGCTTATAAATATTCTGGAGAATTTGAAGAAAGCACATGCCCAGTGTAGGGCTTTAAATTCTCAGCTCAATTTATCCACAAGGGATCTGATCTGAAATTTTCTGTTCTTTAATTCACATCCTATATAGATCAGAGCTGAGATTTCTAAAAAGTAAACTCCATAATGGAATCTTATGCAGCCTTAACTAAAGATGGAGACTTTATCTCTTACATGTTTACATGGATGGAGCTAGAACATAGTCTTCTTAGCAAAGTATCTCAAGAATGGAAGAAAAAGTATCCAATGTACTCAGTCTTACTATGAAACCAATTTATAGCTTTCATATGAAGCTATAACTCAATTATAGCCCAAGAAGAAGGGGGAAGGGAAGACGGAGGAAAGGGGAGAGAGAAGGAAGGGGAGAGCAAGGGGAGGGGAGGGGAAGGGGGAAGATGGGTGGAGGGAGAGTAATTGGTGGGACCACACCTATGGTGCATCCTACAAGGGTACATGTGAAATTGACTAAGTGTAGAATATAAATGTCTTAACACAATAACTAAGAAAATGCTGTGAAGGCTATGTTAACCAGTGTGATGAAAACATTTCAAATTATATATAAAACCAGCACATTGTACCCTATGATTGCATTAATGTGCACAGCTATGATTTAATAATAAAAAAAGTAAACTCCAATTTTAATCTTAAGCCTGGCTGAACTGCAACACAAATGATTTTCCAACCTTCAAGTGTCTCTTTGTTAAAGTGAAGACATTTGTTGGAAAAGAATGGGACTGTGAAAATTGCCATAAGGAGATATAAGCAGAGTCTGATGATGTTGGGGGGCTCTCTCTATATTTCAGCAAGCCTTCTTTGCCAACTGAAGCAGCCCTTTTATCCTTGTGTGAAGTGGTTGGTCCCTTGTTTGAGGAGCCCACACAAGCTTCGCCTGGGGTTGACATGCAAGGCACTGCAGATCCTTCTTAGGACATAACCCCACAAGCTCTCCTTGCTTCCAAACCTATAATCAAACTCAAGTCCCAGCAAGCCCCACATGTGTATGGTAGAAGTGTAACCTATGAGTAGGTGTGCCACAGACCGGAAAACTGTGTGAATTTTCCAATTTATACTGACAGAAATCTGGGCAATATATGAGGGAAATAAAATCTATGGTATAGAATCAAGGTGGAAGAAATATAAAATTGGCTCAGAATGAATTTAGTGATATGAGCCCACTAAGCAAGTATTCCAAATTTGATGTCCAAGCGTAAGAGGAGCTATAAATTGCTCTAAGTCTGTTTGTCTGGTTGACTAAAACATTGACCCAACGTTAGGTAACATTGAAATGCGAAAATCTACTTTGCACATTGAAAATAATCCAAAGGGTTATAAAGATAGAAATGCTAGAATGGATGCATTAGTTAAGACATACTTACCACCCTGGGATGGTCCAGAGGACATTTTCTTCCCTATGGCTTTGATAAATATATTCTTGAAGAGTTCTGTGATGACTTTTCTCAGCAGGTCAGAAATTACATTGGCACTGCTGCCATCAAACTTGGATACTTGCAAATAACAAGGATGGTAGGATCCTGTGGAGGCAGAGCACAAATAGAGGCACTTACTTGCCAAAGACAAGGTGAGCATGTTTATCATAATAGACAGCAGAGCCAAAACCCAAATCAGAATGGTATGATTCACCGAGCTCTTTGGCATTGACTAATTGACTCTGTGAATTAAAACAGAGTCAGTTCTTGCTGTTCCCTATTTGCAAATTCACCTGTTTGTAAAATTTATGGAACTTCAAAATTAATAGAAGCAGTGATTTTGAGGTCATTTGTGAATGTACGTGTGTACAAAATGGCAACATATTTAACTCTGCTTTTGCTTACATTCCCAGCTGAGGTCAAACCGGGCAATGCTTTGGCTTTTTGTTTCAGCTCTCAAACTGTAAACAAGGTCTTCTTTTCAAGGTCTATTTAGTGGTTCATATTCTGAACTTTTGTGCTTTTTGTTAATGATTTGTTTTGCTGTTTAAAATGGCCCCAAATTATACTGCTAAAGCCCTAGCTAGTGGTCCTGCGTGAAAGAAAGCTGTGGAATGCCTTACAGAGAAAACATATATTCAAGAAACTCTGCTCAGACATGACTTATCAAGTTCTTGCCATCAGTTCAGTGTTAAAGAATAAACAGCATGTAGGTAGGTTACTACCAAAATTTGGGGACAGACTGTTATGGCCCATTATTTCTCTTCCAAGAAACACAGTTGACAGAGTCCTTTCTGATCCACCTGTGCAAGTTTCAACTTGTGTGCTTTATCAGTGTTGCTGGGAAGACTTTGTTTCTCTACATGGGACCTTTATATTTCCTGATTTTTATGTATCTCAAAACTTTTGTAATGTTCCACATATTAAATAGTGTGTCTTTAAACAGAAACATGCCCAAAACAAGGATATGTATTGCCTGGTTGACAAAAATATTGTGAACAGAAGTGCAGGGATCTAACTTTGTGTTTCCCCTCAGAGCAATGGTTCAGTATTTGCTAATTCAGGGAACATGGTGGCTTTACAGAACATAACTATGCTGAATAATGACAATCAACTGTAGATGGTATTGAAGTACTACTGATCTATATAAGCAGAAGAGCTCTAAGTCTTATTTTGTAAAAACAGAGTCACAACCTTTTACTAATTTCTCATACTTGAGTCACTTTATAGATGTGAATGAAGGAGAAGCTGGGTCCTGTTGAGGAAAGAATTTGCTACATTGCCAAAAATTTATATTAGTCACTGCTCAGGCTTCTGAAATGGGATGTGCACAAGATTTTTGCAAATTTGGGGGAGTACTGGACACTGGCTCTGAAATCAGATTTATTCCTAGAAATCCAAGATGGCACTGTGGTCAAACAGGAGTCAGATAATCATGGTCTCAGCTGGTGCCCAAGTCTACTCTGTGGTCATTTACCCACTCTTAAAATGCGTAATGGAGAAGGGTTCTCTGACCTGTGAAGTGAGAGAAATGCCTCATCATGAATTTTAAATAGAAACACATAAGAAAAAGCAACAATACCCTAGTAGGCAACTTTGGAGCTTGAAAGGAGTGTATAACTCATTTGTTTGTGGTATACTGACCCATTCATTGATAGTAAATAGCTCTGAGCAAAGCCCAGAAGAAAGGATGCTTTGCTACAGTCCAGCTGCTGTGCAAGCTTCTCTGTCACACTCAGCCCATATGACATAGCAAATCCAGTGATGCTCAAAATATCAGTGACAAATAGAATATTTGTAGCTTTGACAGGTCCCTATAGGTGATACACAATGCACACTTAGGATTTGGAGCAAAGCCTGGCCATCCTCTGTAGGAAAACTATAGTCTCCTTTGAAGAATAGCTTTTGGCTTGGTATTGGACCTTAGCAGAAATGGAAGAAAATCTAACCATGGCCTGCTAAGTTACCATGAGCTGTTCTTCACGATGTGGGTGTGGTCCTACACACCATGCCATAAAGTCACGTGTGCACACGGTGCTTCATGACCAAATGGAAACAGGTCCCAAAGGCACAAGTAAAGCTACATGAGAAAGCTGCGTAGATGCCCATGGCTCCTGCTTCCAATACACTGTCATCTTTTTCTCTACCTCCATCAAGGGATTTGTAGGGAGATCCCTGTGCCCAGTTGCCTGAGGAAGGAACATGTAAGATCCCCTTCAAAATGGAAGACCACAGCATATATCCCCTTGCTGGAAAGGTCCTGAAGGGAGGTGATGAAGGGAAATCCTTTCAGGGGGCAGAAATGCAGTGTGTATTCCTTGCTGTTCATTTAGTTTGGAGGAGAGATGACCAAAAAATTTGAGTCTACAGCAATTCATAGAACATGGTTAATTTTTTGGTAGTTTGCCAAATAGGCTTAGTCTGTGGAAAAGTTTGTGTCCTATGTTAATGCTCACCAAAGAAGGATTATGATAAGAAATGAGTGGAATGATTCATTCGATGGATGTCAGTCAGCATCAGACCTCATGTCTAATTGGCTCAGGAACAAGTGGCCACAGTTACATGATGGAAGTTATATATATATTTCTACTCACTGAGGCCAATCTAACCACAGTCATTGCTGAGTGCTCAGTCAGCTAATGAGATCAACACTGAGCTCTGATATGTCACCACTGCCCAAGGGCATCAGCAAGCTACACAGTGGCAGGTTTATTGCAATGACCTGCTTTCATTATGGAGCGATAGCATTTGTTCTGATTGGAATAGACACTTACACTGGAGGTGGATTTTACTCAGATTTTCTCCATGCTTCTGCCCGAACTAACGTTTGTGGATTTATAGAACACCTTGTTATTACTTTCCTTTTTTTAAAGATGGCAAATTAGCTTTCTTATAGCTTCTGTCTCTGATTGGAGCTATTATCCTTCCAATAATAGCTTACCATCCAAATCTTCATTGTTTTGCAGAACTCTTTGAGTCCTGAACCTTTCCACACTCTGTTATATAAAGACAGATCCTTTAGAGAGATTTTTAGCATTGTGGTCCTCAAACCTAAGACCTAGTTGCAGGAAAACAAGCTCAGGGATCCCACTGATTCTGCATTATGATGAGTTATACAATTACTTCATTATATATTACAATGTAATGATAACAGAAATAAAGTGCACAATGACATAATGTGCTTGAATCATCCTCAAACCATCTCCTCTCACCCCCAGGCCATGGAAAAATTGGCTTCCATGAAACTGGTCCCTTGTGCCAAAAATACTGGGGACTGCTGCTCTAGAGTACCCTGTTCTTACATCTTACCTCTTCCTTATACAAACTCCAAATCACTGCTCCAGGACTGGAAGAGTGCCTCATTCTGGGAGCAGTCAATCCCCTGCACAGTGAGCAGGATGCTGGATGGGGTTGGTAGTGTCTGGTTTTATTTGACTTGCCTTTCCTTCTCTGGAGCATCCTTGCTGGGGCAAGGATGACTGGGACCCCAGTCTTCTCAGCTTGCCTGAACTAGAGCCTATATACTCTGAGGGTGGGAACTGCTTAGGGACCCCGCACTTCTGATTCACACTCATCTGGAGTGCAGCCTGCCCCACACAGGGCTGTGGAGTGGAGGAGAAGTGTTACTGCATTATCTCTCATGGGGACATACCACAGCCACTGAGCTGAGAGGTGGGGGAGCTCTGTCTTCCTGGCCACGCTGTCCCGGAGTGGGTCTTCCATCAGCTCATCTATAGACAGAATAAGGATGAGCCAGTCATGGAGAAAGTGTCATAAACTCTCATTCTTACCACAATTTAATAGATTTTCTCAAATAAAGGTTTCCTCATGTGATATTTCCACTTGGAATAATTCTTCAAGATTTTATTTTTTAAAAATAATTTTCACCCAATATGGTTTTTTGATTACAGAATGAGTCCCCAGAACTCTTCACACCACCTTTCTGGACATGAAAGGTATTTCCAGGTGAGCTTGATTTTGATTGTACTTGAGATATTTGTATTTTGGTAGCCAGAGGCATGACGTTGTTATTATTCTATTTGGAGATTAAGTGTGGTTTAGTGTGATGTGTATGTGTGCCGAATTGAAAATAGGTTGACTGTGGTCACTTTGTATCATGTTGGATCTGGCAAGGCTGAAGTGTAATACATTGCCCAGAATTCTCTTTCCTGTTTTTTGGTTAGGCTGAGCCATGTAAGAGATCTTTCTGGGATCATTTGGAGGGCAGAATAGTGGCAGCAGCTCCGTTATCCCCTCTCACACTGATGTTTATTTGCTGGTTCGCTTCACTGTTGTGAGGTAGTAGCCAGGCTAGCTGTTGGCTGTCTGGAGATATGCTCAGGTTGTCTGACTCCTAGGCCAGGTGTGTGTGTTTAACGTGTCCCAGCTTCTGTAAGACACTCATTCCATCAAGTTCACTAGCAATATGTCATGTGCTTCTGCTGGTCCTCACAGGCTCTAGTTCGTGTTTGGGGGTTGCAGTGTTTTCTTGCTCTCTCTTACTTTCCATCCATTTTCTCCATGGATATTAAGCATCAGATATAAAGGCAAAAGTTTACAAAGACGACTAAGCTAGCTGTCACAATTCTGTGAGATCAAATTTCTGCTAATAAAAATCACTACATGTATCTATCATCTATCTTCATCCTCATCATCATCTATCTATATCTGAGTGCTTCTGTTTCTTTCATTGACACTAACTGATAGAAACATCAACAAATCTTTTTCTTGTATATCTTGAAGAGCTTTTAAAACATGACTACAAAGTGTAATTACATAAAAACAATGAACAGAAATACTTCTTTGGGAGCTAGGACGGAGAAAGACGAAGAATCTGATGTAGATGGAGGTCAACCTCCTGTATCCACGCTGTGGAAGGAACTTGAAACCCAAGTCAGAAAATTGTGAAAACCAGATTTCTCTTCTGGGTAACACTCTCCTTCTCATTGCCATTGTCCTTAGAGAGACCAGATGTTTTTTCACTGGAACACAGGTAGAATATCAGTGAGCTAAGATGGCGTCTCCAGACCAGATGAACCATAAAAAAAGAAAACTCTCAAGCAAACCTGGGGTTCTGGACACATAGACTGCTGGAGACATTTCTGCAGCAACCCATAAGGAGTAAGAATCGCAGCTTCATCACTTTTAACTTTGAGACCTTGGGAAAGACATTAACCACCACTAGCTTTCCTTGTAACTCATAAAACTGTTCTGAGGATTGTAAAGTTTATGGTAGCTATTATTACTGTTATCTCCACACCTGCCTCAGGTCTTCAGTTCCCTCCACCTGGGGAAGTGTGTGATAAACTGAAGCGATTCCTCAGGCAGCCTTTCTAGCTGGTGCTCACACTGTGGGTTTTCAATGTCAGCATCACTGGGCTTCCCGAGTATCAGTGCTCCTCTTCCTGGTTTCTGTAATCTCCAGATCTTGTCTTCTCTTTCCGAGTCTTCTGAAGTTGGGCAACACCCAAACTCTTTGCTGAGAGCCATAGTACCTTTTTCTGCAAGAGGGAAATGTCTTTCCTCAAGCTGTCACCTTTCTGTTTGTCTCTCCGAAGAGCTTGGGCTTTGTGGGCCCTTAAGAAACCTCTATTTATAGGTTTATTGCTCCCTCTGCAGGAGAGATTTATAATGCAAACAAGATCTGAGGGTTGAGATTTTACTGCGCTTAGGGCCCTGGGCAGATTTATACACACGTTTCCTCATTTCCCTTTCACAACCGCTCCATCAGTCCCATCTTACACATAAGGACCCTAACGCTAGGAGGGGGTAACTTCTCCACCGCCATATAGTTGGCGAGCCAGCACTGGACCCAGGCAGACAGATTCCAGAAATAGTGCGTTTTGTCTCCATTTTATAGGAATAAAACAGAATAGTTTAAATAGTTTTAAACTTGAGGATCTATTAATATTAGAGTAGAAAACATTCCTACCCATTAATAAAAATATATATATTTCGTGTGCGGCCTTCCCTAAGGAGCTTAAAATCAAACATTCAGATAAAAATAGTTACCTCACAGAATTGTTTTGAGGAATCGAAAATATCTTAATGTAAACAATCTAGCGTAGGGTCTGATATATAGTAGATCCTACATAAATGTTACTTCATTTATCTTCTTCTACATGGCTACAGGTCCTTTACACTCCCACTTATCTGTGGGAAATTTTTCTATAGTCCCACAGCATCTTTCTGAAGAACTAAAGATGTTTTAATCCCCCTTTATGATAGAACCCTCATCTACATAATATTAATCTCTGTCCGGTGTTCAGAAATCTCCGCCCCAGTTTCTCCGACTCCTATCACAAGACTTCCAGGCTTGAATGAAAATAAGATCCTTGATGACTTTTGTTGATATTTCACGGTTCACAAAGCAGAGACGAGATCAGTTTGCTCTCCTTCCTAACTTCCTGTGTACTAGATTTAGCAATGTCAACACTAGCTCATGTTTGCAAATCTCTTTGTATTTATTTTTTTCTTTATTACATCACAATTGTGTACATTAATGCATTTATGAGGTATGGTGTGCTGATTTGATATACAGGGTAGAATGTGACTCTTTCCTATACAAATTAGGCGATTCAGATGACTATCATTTAGATTAGTACATGATACCATGCCATTTGAATTAGTCAATGGCAAATGGGAATCAGCACACTAGCTAGCAGATCAAAATGACTTTCATCATATATTCATCATTTTCACATAGTAGAGGGGTTTCGCTTTTATTTCCAGTGCTGACTCTGCTATAAATGCCCAACTATTTAAATGCTCTATAACTTCGTTAATTTAAACTTTCTCTGCAAATCAAAGGGGTTGGACCCAATGATCTCCTAAGTTTATCTATCTTAAATTCAACTGTTTTCATATTTCAGATATCACTGCTTATATTTATTAAAGAAAAACTTTGCTGTGCTGAGTATGTCCAGTAGGTATCAGGGTTCTTGTTAATATCGACTTTTAAAACCGTAATTAGTAATACACAAATTAAAGTTATGGCATAGCATTTAGTGACATTTTACTCTGCTTTTGCTCCAGAAAATTATTTTCTTAAATCCTAGAATATCGATATTTATTGCAAAAAAAAAAAAAGAAGTTCAAATACAAAAAAGCTTCTATATAGTCTTAATAGGAAAGTTCAATGGTAAACATTTGAAATGTAATGGTGGAAAATATTTTATAACAATAGATTTCACAGATGGTACTTTAAAATTGTGCCATATACTATTTCTTATGAAAACATAATTATTCTTAATATCATTCTGAACATTTCTGAATAATTTAAGGACACCTCATTAAGAATGTTTTAAATTTGTCCTTTCTTCTGTGGGAAGAAAGGTGGCCAACTTGAAGTTAGGAACCTAATCCAGATCATCTTTCTAAGAGAAGGATAAACTTCAAAGAATCTGGGAATAATCTCATCAAAAAGGATTAAAAGATGTACTACAGGAAATATAATTCGTCTGGAGAATCAAATGGATTACAATGGTTATTACTATGCTTAAGTGTAGTATAATACACTGATTACAGCTTCCTGCTCCCCAGGATTAGATACTATAATTTCTAAAATGCTCCTCTGTTATATTAAATTCCTGTTCATCTTTTTTTTTTGCTTGTTGACATTTTGTGTTATAATTAGTGTGCAGAGAAAGTCTGCATGTGTCTATTGTATGAACGCTTACACCTGTTTTACCGTCTGTTTCATTCAACAGATTGTATTAAGGACAATGCAAAATACTTTAATTATTCAATCCAATTCAGCCATACTGGTAATATGGCACTGCTCTAGTAACTAATAAATTATTTTAGATTTCAAAACATGTGGCCTGTAAAACAGGAAAGGGCCAAGAACTATCACTGGAAAGGAGTGCACTCTTGTACCAGCAGGATTGGTACGTTATTCTGCTTGCATAGATTCTGATTTGCTGTATCTTTTATTTGACTAGTACATTGAAAAAATACATTTAAGTAAGAAGTTTGAATTTATGTGTTTCAGGGGAAGCCCAGTAAACTTTACTTATATTGGAAATATCAAAGCAAGTGGACGAGGATTTCCACTTCTCGCTGCTTGCTATAGTCTATTTATAGACTATAAAGAAGAACAGTGTTCCCTTCAAATTATATTCTTTTCCCTTCCAGGACCTGGGCCCTAATGTTCTGTGGCACATTTATCATGCAACGGCATGATTTCTATGTCTATATATTAAAATTCGATTGCCTCAAAGGCAAAACAACAACCAAATATGCAGTTATATTTTGGGGATGGGAGTGTAAATAGAGATAAATAGTAAAACTCTTAACATTAATTATTATGTAACTTAAACACAGATAGTAAAGAACACAGTAAAAAAATGGGAAAATAAAATAAAGCCTTTACGTTATTTTGTTTATCTGATTTTCTTCTTCCAGCTGTAATTTTCCTTATAAATCAGTACTTCCTAATCTCACTCTTGATGCAATGCTCAAATTAACTGTGCTGAATAGTATTTCTTTGCCCAGATACAGAGGAATGAAGGAGGAATAGACAAATCTAAATAATTGCATCACCCTTCTCCACTATCCCAAGGCTATGCTAACATTTCAAGTCATCTCCCTTTTGTCTTGCTGATTTCATGATTTCTTACACTGAATTAAAGGGTGTGCACACTCTGAAGTTAGAGTATGACTGATAGGAAACCAGGCATGCAGGCTGCCAAAACAGCTGATATGTTTAAATTTTTCTGACTCCCTTAAATATACTTTTATAGGCTACTTTTCTAAGAAATAGAAGATAAATACACATATTTTACATAAGCTATGGCTGATGGATTGTTTTTCTCCATATTCTACCACTAAGTTTTTCTTTTCTTGAGGTTTGTTTTTTCAGTCACAACTTGTCAAAATTAATTCCATAATTTGTGACATTTTAATGGCATTAACTGTCAGTGACATCGAGGGCTTAAAGTTTTCTGCAGTTGGTTGAATGCATAGAAAATACCATAAAAGTAAGACTATAGTTTTTTTTTTCTGGATATTGCTTAAAAAATATACAAAATAAAATTTTCTTTTAGTTTTCTCTGCTCTGCAAAGCTGAAATTAGTGAGAGGTGTCAGTTAGTCTGGGAGTGATGACATTTGATTTCTCATTTCTTACTGTGAACTCTCTCCAGGTAAGTAATTTAGACCTTTCATTTTACTTATTGGCCTTTTTGATTAAATAAGAAGTTGACAAGTTTTCTTCCTAATGTGAACTTTAAAGTACAAAGAGTAAAAAAAAAATTCCAATTTTTAGTAATTTTGAATGTTTCACATGAAGACTTGAATTCTCTGCTACACACGCCAATAAATGGAATATTTAAATATTTAAAGGTTCCAGCAGAAAGTTCCAATGAGCTCTATTCTTTTAATAGCAAAGTACATCAACTCTTTTCAACTCAGGGATTTCATAAAATTTTGTGAAGATAAAGAGAAAAATTACTTAACCAGTCATTATCAACTTAATAAAGTCAGATTACTTATCATAGAGGTCTTATTATGTTCTACTCATATACATTCCCATTCATTTATAACCTTTTTTTTCAATCTAACATGAGGGTTTATTTGTAAAAACCATATAAAAATATATACATTGGAGCATTGGAAACAATAAATTGGTGTACAAATGTAAGATGTTCAAGACATCTATTTCTTCTTAGTTAAGGAAAAGGAAAAATTATTGACATGAATGGTTTAGAGGTAATATAGGAACTTTATGTTTTTATTATTTTTTAAATTTTTTATTTTTGGGGATTCATTGAGGGTACAAAGAATTAGCTTGCACTGATTGCATTTGTAGGATAAAGTCCCCCATAATTGTGTCTTGCCCCCAAGAAGTGTGCCATACACTGTGATCCCTCATCCCCCTAGCCGTGAGTCTCTCATAGATGGTTTCAAGCAGGTTAAGAAATGTGCCACCTATGCCTATATTCTTAAGCGTTCTAATTAGAAAAGGATCAAATGCTTTTTCTGCATCTGTTGAGAGGATCATATGGTCTTTGTTTTTGCTTCTGTTGATATGGTGAATTACATTTATGGACTTGTGTATGTTAAACCAGCCTTGTATCTGTGGGATGAAACCTACTTGATCATGATGAATAATATTCTTAATGTGTAGCTGTAATCTGAAGCTCGGATTTTATTGAGAGTTTTGACATTTATATTCATTAGTGAAATTGGTCTGAAGTTATACTTTTTAGTTAGACCTTTTCCTTGTTTTGGCATCAGAGTGATGTTTGTTTCATAGAACATGTTGGGTAAAATTATTTCCTTCTCAATTTTTTGAAATAATTTTCCAGTATAGGTATAAGCTCTTCTTTGTAGGTTTGATAGAATTCTGGTGTGAAGCCATTTGGACCAGGGTTTTTTTTTGTTGGGAAAATTTTTATTGTTTCTTCCATCTCAGTTCTTGAAATCGATGTGTTCAAGACATCTATTTCTTCTTAGTTAAGTCTAGAGAGGTTGTAATTCCAGGTATTGATCCATTTCCTCTACATTGTCAAGTTTCTGGGCATAGAGTTTCTGGTAGTACTCAGAGATGATCTCTTGTGTCTCTGTGTCATCTGTTGTTATTTCCACTTTATTATTTCTGATTAAGGTTATTAGAGATTTTACTTTTCTATTTCTAGTTAATCTGGCCACTGGTTCATTGATTTTTTTGAAAAACCAACTTTTTGTTTCATTAATTTTCTGAATGTTTCTTTTGTTTTTAGTTTCATTCATCTCTGATTTAATTTTGGTTGTTTCTTCTCTTCTCCTGGGTTTTGGATTAGATTGTTCTTTATCCAATTACATAAGATGGTTCATGAGTTTGTTGACATGCTCTCTTTCTGTTTTTTGAATGCAGGCATCTAATATGATAAATTTCTGCTTAAGACTGCTTTGCTGTATCCCACAGGTTTTGGTAATTTGTATCTTCATTGTTAGGTTTGAGGAATTTAACAATTTCCTCTTTTATCTCTTCTTAAACCCAACTATCATTGAGCATAAGGTTGTTGATTTTCTAAGTCTTTGTGTGGGGATGAATGTTTTTGTTGGAGTTGAGTTCCACATTTATTGCCTTGTGGTCTGAGAAGATACAAGGTATAATTTCTATCTTTTTAATTTTGCTGAGGTTTGATTTGTATCCTAGGATGTGGTCAATTTTGGTGTACCATGGACTAATGAGAAAAATGTATACTTCTTAGCTTTGGGATGGTGTGTTCTGTATATGTCTATTAATCCCATTTGTTTTAGGGTCACATTTATGTCCTTTGTATCTTTGTTTAGTTTTTGTGTAGAGGATCTGTCCAGTTATGTTGGAGGGGTGATTAAGTTCCTGGTTATTATGGTGTTATGGGATATCATATTGTTGAGACCACTCAAGGTCTGTTTCATAAATCTGGAACCATTTAAGTTGGGTGCATAAATATTTAAAATTGAAATATCTTCTTGTATTGTTCTTTGACCAGTATAAAGAATCCATTTTTGTCTTTCTTACCTTTAGTTTCTTTAAATCCACTTGTATCTGAAATAAGATTGCAACCCCTCCTTTCTTCTGATTTCCATTTATTTGAAATGCTGTTTTACGTCCCTTACCCCTGAGTCTTGATTTATCCTTTGAGGCTAGGTTTATCTCCTAGAGACAGCATATGGATGGCTTGTGTTTTTTTATCCAATCAACCAGCCTGTGTATCTTCAGTGGTAAAGTCAGTCCATTGACATTTATTGAGAGAATTGATAAGTGTGGTGGAGCTCTATTCATCTTATGGAAGTCCATTGTGTAGTTTTATCCTTTGTGCCATTATGGAAACTAATTTTTGACCTTTAGCTTCTGGATGTTTACTTTGCTGGTCCATTGTGCTGGTCAGTGTTGAGAAGAGATCTAAGTATTTCCCGTAGAGCTGGTCTTGTTGTGGCAAATTTCTAGTTTCTAGTTTATTTGCATTAACTAGAAAACTTTATGCTCTAGCTCTAAGGTTCTTTCTTCTCCATGATCTAATGTATTTTTAGTACTTTCCACCACATATTTACATTTCCTGATTTTCTCCTTAATTTCCTTAAGCTCCTCCGTATCCTTTTTGTGGTCCACACATCTCTCATCTTACTTTTGGTTCTGTCTTTCCATTGTCTGATCCTTTCCTTTTTTTGATTTTATTATCCATAGTTAACTTTTCTGTCAAATCCATTAATTCTTTATAGGTAGACTCTTCTGCAGTAGATGCTTCATGGTGCCTTGGGGGAATTGCTCTATTTTGGTTTTTCATGTTGTCCAAAGTTTTCTGTTGTTTCCTCTTCATGTGCTTTCTTCTTGTTCACCTCATTGTCCTCCTTTTTCCTTCTCACTGCTTCCTTAGCTTCAAATTGCATAGTCTCAGAGCTTAGGGATTGAAATGGCCTCAGTCTGGGCAAAGCCAAATTCTTCTTCATGGCTGAAAAAACAGAAGTCCTTGCTCATGATGACAATATGTTGCCAGGACACCATGTAGTGCTGTGTGGGTCTCTTTTTTGGAGATGGAGACACAGCTGGCAACATCTGTGGTCCTTATTCCTAACTTAGTTGCCTTTGGTGGTCACCTGATTGTTTCCTTAGCATTTAGACCCTGATGGGTTGGGATCATAAGGCTCACAAGAATTCTACAGGGGCAGGTCTAACAGTGCCCTATGACTCCAGTTCCTGTGGTGTGCAGAAGTCCCTCATCCTGTCCTAAGAGTGGAGTTCTGAACCTGGCAGGAGGAATTAAGATGACTGTGCTGTAGGCCCCTGCTAAAATGTTCTCATGACCTTTCCACAATGGCAACCCCCAGTTTCTGAGACCTTTCAATATGGTTGCCTTGCCAACCCCCAAAATTACTGTAAAACCATTCCAACTGGCATTAAAATCTGGTTGCTGCATACTGTTTGAGTCTGTCCACTCTACCAAGCTTTCCATGCAATGCACAACTTTCTCCAACAACTGAATACTCTGGAAAGGATTCCTTCCATCTTGGAATTCCATAAGGGACCAGCTGATTCCAGCCAGTCACAATCACTTGCCTAATTTATCAGATTTCCACCCCTCTAGATCATATGCTGTATCCAGCTCACCACTTCCTCGCTGTGCTCCTTGAGCTATGATTCTAGATAAGGTCCATATGCCAGTATAGCTGGGTTCTCTTTTTCCCTAGTCATTCTAGGAGAGCTGAACTGAATGATCCTTCTAGTCTGCCATCTTGCTGCACCACTATGAACCTTATTTCACTTTATTAAAGCATAATTTCAAAATACTTCCAAAATAAAAAAAGAAACTATGATATGTCATCAATGTCACCAACAAAATTATGTTTATAAGAGAAACCGTTTTCTCCCACAATCTATTCTAAGAATATAATTTTCAAAGCATTTAGAAATTTTATTCTTATGCAAATTGATGAGCATGGGTCAAAGATTTATTAATCTCATCAATGACAGAAACAGGATTATGAACGCTCTAAAAAATTTATAGATAAGACAAAAGTATTTATAGTCACTGAAATAATATTGGTATAATATTGTTATCAAATAAAAATCAATAGCACCCTTCAGGGATTTATGGGTATGGCTTTTGTCTGACAGAATAAACTACAATGAGATTTACAGAAGCCCCCAAAATTTGGGGGAGAGAATCATATTATAGAGGTGTTATCAGCTTGTACTAAAAAGGAGGAGGACAGTACAAAATAACAGGAAGTCATTGGACCCTCAGAAAACAGGCTTAGAAAATTATTCAGCTGCCCATGTATGCTACTTCTCTTGAAATGGGAGAATAAATATATGTTGTTTAAAGCCATTAAGTTTGGAAGTGATTTGTTATGCTGAAGTAGATAAGTAAGGCAGAGGAAAGGTTAAATGTTGTAGTTGAAATAAGTAAATAATTAGTATACATACAATTTAGGAATGGAGAGAAGAGCAGTACATAAAATTAAGATAAATGTCATAAGAAAAGCTCCCAGAAAGTCTTACATCGACGTTCTGAAAGCATGAGGAAAAAAGCATGCATGGCCATAGGCAGTAGAATAGACAAATAAGATATTATGCAAGAAAGAATAATTGAAAACACAGGAGTTGGATTTGAAACATGGGAGTTATGTGACCACAGACTGGTCAACTAACTTCCTTTACTTGTGTGTCTATGAATGACAGTCTCTCATTGTGAGGCTTAATTGGGGTAAAGACACATCCCAGTTTGCCCAGGGTAGTCCACCTTCATGTTATTTGTCCCAGCAGGGTATTAATAGCTCCTCTTTCACTCTCAATAAAGTCTCAATTTAGATGACAAATTATGTGTTTTCCTGAGAAATAACTAAAATAATCCATATAAATTATTAAAACATGTTACTAAAGACAAAACACCTAGATTTTACCCCTTGTAACAAAAAAAAGTCTAGTAATTTTTATTACAATTACTGTTTGCATTTATAAAGAGATAGGTATAGAGATATCATATTCATATATATGAGTTTATGTGAGTGCATTCACCCAAAACACATAAAAGGAAAAAACACATTTGTATAGCATTTTGGAAGGATTAATCTGATGGCAGTGATTCAGATTAAGGAGGAGGATATTATAGCAGATCTGGTATTAAATTATTCCATTTCATGAGCAAGATTGATCTATTGCTACTTAATAGAGTAAAATATATGAAACCAAGAGCATCATAATGAGTTATCTATGTTTTTGTCTCATTCATATTAAACTTTAAAAGGGAGCAAAATCAATACAAATGAAAATAGAAATGATTTGAACACAAACAACAGGAAGAGCAATGGGAACAGCAACTAGAGAATAATTTGGTCACAAGTATCTCTTGGATTCAGAGAAAACCTCTGTTTTCATTATTCCCACAATGAGTATGAACAAAGAAACATGAATCTTTCAGTTGGGGCTTGGAAAATATATTCAAAGTATGACTCCTTCCTACAAAACAACTCCTTAATATATCATTGTCAAACTCCCCATTTCCTGACAGTGAGAGTGGTAGTTAGCTGTCTCCTCACCACTGATTATGGCGAATAGTGTGTGTGGTGTCATTGCAAACCTCATCCCGAGGTGCTTCATTGGAAATCTGTCTTGAGAATTAAAACACTATCCAGAGCCTTTAAAAAAATATTTAACTTTAGGGAAAAAAATCACTGGCTTAAGGCACTTTTTCAGGACATAGATGGAACACCCTGGCAAGGACTTGAGGATGAGGCAAACTTGCCAGTGTTTACAAAAGTGAGAGCTCAATACGTGTTCATGACGCTGACTAACAAAATGAAAACAAGTGGCTTGAGGAGAAAGGAAGATTTATTAATTTGTCAGCCAATAAGTAGGATGGCAGATACTCGTCTTAAAGAACCACCATCTTACTGTTGAGAGGAGTCATTTAGTTAACTGAGAGTCTTCATGGTTGTGCCAGAGTACTGTTCCCAGGGGCCCCTTTTGGCTTGAATGTTCCTCATCTAATCTAATTGTTTGGTTTCTTCATCTTTTGTTTTGTCCCATTGAGCCATCTCCTGCAGTTGGAAGAAAAAAACAAATGAACAAGGTAGCACAAATAAACCTGCAAGTTAAGCTTCCCTAAGATTGTTACTGTGAGATACAGTAGCCCCTTGCCTTAACTTATTTTTAACTGTAACACTAGTGTACCTCCTGGAAGCCTAGACAAAAAAGACAATCTGAAATGAAAGAAGTGAAAACGCTTGTGTTGACTTGGCAGATGGAAAAGAAAGTAATAAAAAAGCTTAGATGTGAACCTACTGAATTGTATGCATAGGTGAGACCAGAAACTTACCAAAAGGTTCTGTTTCATGCCTAGAAGACACCAAAACTTCAGGAAAGTACTGGTGAGAGCACCATAGCATCATGGGAAGTCATGGACAGTGGTGGCTGTCCTCTGCAGACCTGGGCTATGTACCTCAAGCAGTGTGCTACTTCCCTATGAGTAATATTCTAATAATTACAGCTACCCATTTCATGCTTTAAAGGCAATTCTCATTCTCTGTAATTCTCTTTAAGTTAAGATTTAAGCCTGAGTTGTACTAAATCACTATTAATTGTATGAATGCATGTTCTGCTTAAAGAAAACAACCACTTTTCTCTTTGTGCTAATGAATTACTTAACAGAGTCTCATTCTGTCACCCTGGGTAGAGTGCCATGGTATCATAGTTCACGGCAACCTTAAACTCTTGCCTCAGCCTCCCTAGTAGCTGGGATTATAGGTGTGTACTACCACATGCAGCTAGGTTTTCTATTTTTAGTAGAGACAGGGTCTCTCTCTTGCTCAGGCTAGTCTTGAACTCCTGAGCTCAAGCAATCCACTGCCTTGGTATCCCAGAGTGCTGGGATTACAGATGTGAGCCACTGTGCCTGGCCAATATATTTCTAATTCAAAAATGGTTCATCTATCAGAATTCAACCTACTGCTCATTCCAGAGCCTGTTGATCCTACTCCTACATTACTTGGTAAGATAATGTGTATTATATATAACACTCTAGGCTCAACAATTTATAAAGGACCTTACTCAAATAAGCACTGAAGGTATCTTTGAAAAACATAAATGTAATCTCATATAATGGGGGTTCTGATATTAGGTAGCTGTTAACAAAGCAATGTTTAAGAAAAGAAGAATGAGTTTTATAATTCAATGATTATTTACCATTTCTATTTTCCATTATAAGCAGACATTAGCCAACTGCTGCTGTTTAGGTGATGCTGGTAGTTATGGTTGCAAACATAAGCATAACATTTCAAACAACCTAGTTGTTATGGTTGTAAAGAAAAATATGATTAATATAGAAAGGCTGGTAAAAGTGGATGGAATTAAAACTATATTTTTACTTCAATAAAAAGTAGAGTAAGTGAAAGATATTTAATTTGCTAGATTCTATTGCAATGTGACATTTTAACTTAATATTTTATTTTGTGATTTATTTTTAGTATAGTAAAAATGTTTTGGCTAATATCGTGAGTATTGATACTGTGTTAAAGTTTTCGACAATCTGTATAATTTTTCATTATGAGAAAGTATTGCTCCTATGACAATATTTTTGCTTTTGTAGTGGAAATAAATAACAAAATAGAATTCACTAAAAGCAAAACAAACCAGTTAAAAGAAAGAAGATATTGTTTATCAATAGAGTGCTATGAAGTTTATATGTTTAAATTAAACTTTGATTCCTTTATGTCAAATGCCTTATATTTTGCTCTCTTTGCTTTAACATAAATATATGCTATGTTATACTCAGTCTAACTGATATGGCAGAGAATTCAGATGGCCTATACAAATTTTGTGTTAAACATAAATTATTCTATTCTCTGAATAGAATTTTACTATTTTTATCACCGCTCCCATTTATCACAGTGATCAATTTTATCTTTTCATTTTAAAATGAGAGTAAGCTAAGACACAAAAGATTAAAAAGTGTCATTTGTCCAAAGTTAATAGCATAATTCCAGAATTCTGATGTGTCCAAGCCCACGACTTTCCTAACCCTGTGTTACTTTCCTAAGGGTTATAGGTTAAACCTTGGTTGTTCCTGTCTGATAACCTTTATCAAACCAAAAAGACCCATGGGAGTTCCTGAGCATCAGTGCTCATTTCAGGAGGGACAGACAGGTCTCTTTCCAGGAAGAAATGTCTGGAATTCTGTGAATTAAAATCCCCACTGACTCTTCATACTTCTCTCCAGAAAAACTGGCTAAGAAAATTTAAAGTTCTATCTTGGCAAGATCAAATTCTATCAGACCAGCTATACATATTAAGTACACTTGGATAAATAGATAATTCATACTAATTATTTTCCAAATTATGGACACCTGAGGGTTACCAAAGGGCTCCCCAATACATAAGTATTATTTAATTCTGAACATCTTTAATGAGCAATAATATGCCCCCAGAATTTAGGGATACAAAAGTCAAAAAAATGGATAAGATTCTTTCTTAAAAACAATTGCCATTTGAATACAATATACCATGCATCAATCTACCTTCATTTCATCTGTCAGGCACATTGGACTTTCCATGAATGATTTATACTGACAACACTTCTATCCAAAATATGTTTAAAAATTACTGTATTTATCTGAAAATGTGTAAAGGGAAAATACAAGTCTATCTCTTAATTTCTATTTGTTTAATACATAGAAAGAAATAAATAGGAGTAATATCATTTAACAGAAGCTATCACAAACTATGAGAAATGAGAAATGTACTTATCAACTCTAAACACCTTAAAAAAAAAAAAAAAAAAGAGGACCTATGTGGTCTGACCGAGAAGTTGGCCATCACTTTACTTTTCTTTGTGGATGATGGTCCTATAGAATAGAGATTTAAATCAAGAGATTGATTTTTTTTTTCTAGCTGTCCTAATAGAAGTGAGTAAAATTAACTGTGCACTATTCCAATCAATTACTCAGTGATTGACTTACATTGATTAGAGAAGAGCTGATTAATTGCCATGGATATCCAGATACTTCATGTTTCTATTTTGAACTAATTCTAAAGTAGGGCATATCTACTGGCCAAGAAGATTCAAAACTAAAAAATCAATAAACCTCAGGTGATCTTATTTCTTTTATGAACTTCCATGACAATGAGATTAAAGTCTCACATATATTGTTTTTTTTTTTCCTTAACCTCAATATGTTATTGGTTCTCTGGAGAAAAATTCAGAAAAGAGAACAACTATAACAGAAGTATTAGAATTTTGATTTGCTGTGCCAACCTGACTTAAAGTTTTCTTTTATCTTTACTTTTTCATAGGATGTCTGTGATAGAACTTAAACTCCCTATACTGTACATCAGATATTTTGAAGGAAAGAATACACATGCTTTTGACTATGCTGAGAAAATCAAGGCAGTATTTTAGGAATAAATTGCGATTCCAATTTAGTCATTAACATATAATTTTTAAAGGTTACTTATGGTAAATAACAGTTTTCTAAACTAGATAGTACAGCTTCATGTCAGTATTAACTAATAGGTCAATAAGTAAGTTTATATGAAAATAAAGATTATAATCTTTGTTTATTGTTTAATACAGATATTATAAATAATTAAATACAGTTTAATTTTCCAATAGAAAAGAAGCTTTAAAAATGTGCTTTCATCACTCTTAGTCCTCTGGGCTAGGAAGTCTTTTAAAATGTAGTCAGTATAACTTAGAAATCAGAAGAAAAAGTTTTAATGGAATTTTGTAATCAACAAGAAACATAAGGGAAGAAAAAAAACCAAGTTTTTTTTTCATGCTTAGTTTTGATGAAACATTGAGTTGGCTACCTAGTAAATGGTAGTTTCTATCTTATAAAGGGGAATAGTTTCTCCTTTTCTTCCAGCAGAAATAAAAAAACACAGGGAGGTCAAAATTATTTGCTTATAAATGATTCCATCCATCAGGCATTTCTGAGCAGCATCACCTTCTTGCTGCCCTTGACATTGGTAGAGGCTCCGTGTCTTCCCCAGTGCTCCTCTTCTCTTTCACCTGTTCCAGACCATGTGCCAGTTGTTGCACCAATTAATTTTAACAATGGAAATCCTAAGCCAGGAATAATTTACACTGTATCTTACGTTTGCCCAGAGCAAGATGCCAGTTTCCATGTGCATCAGAAGAAAGTTCTCATTAGCAAATGTCTCCTTACAGATGGACTTGTCACCAGTGCTATTCTGTTGCTTGGAATCTAAGACACAGCATTTTAATAAAGCAGTTTGGAGTTGGGAACATTTTTTATCTGCTTGAGGTATTCACTATTGAACACGTAGTTCCTAAGAATTACCAAGTAACATGTGAAACCTACATGTTTTATCCATCCCAGACTCTTCCCCCTTCCTGCTTAAGAACATTAGGGGTGTAATTAGGAAAAAAATTGGTAAGAGTAACAAAAATGAGGACTGAGTTAAAATTAAGGTTTGACTATAGGTTATGTCCCTTATATGTATTATTTTGTAATAAAAGTGATATTTAAGAACTTAAATCAAGAAGCTTCTCATTATTTTAAGGCCCTTATCTATAGGAAGATAAATGGAAATACAGTAGAGAATCTTACAGAAAATAATGTAGAAAAGGCTAGGGCAGGATCTACAAAGTCTCAAAATTTTATTTCTATTTAAAAATCTTATTGGATTAACTTAAATTTCTAGAACAATGTAAAAGTTAAATGACAATAAAAACTTTTCTGTTGTTCTTTCTGATCTAAATATGAATCCATGTGACATTTGCCATGTTAAACTGGTTGTTAATTATCAGTCAGTAGCGGCATTGAGATAAATTTTTTATCATGTTAAAAACTATCTTTTTACGTAAAATATATTAATAACAATGAATTTTAGTAAATATTTCTCCTAATCTAAGGAGATTTCTTAACTTTCTGAGTTATTCATATAATAGTTAATAACTTTTCTAACATTAAAACATGTTTAATTTCCATTTCCTAATTTACTTTGCTACAAATATGTTAATATTTTTATACTAATATTCACAAGTAAAATTAACTTACTCCCCTTTGGTGGGGGTATTTTCTTATATAGATTACTTATTCAATAAAGTGAATTGGAAAGGCTAATATATTTTATTTTTCTTTATATAGATGAACAATTATTCCTGCTTTAAAGGAAGGAATATAAGTACCTAAAATAGTTGGAAATAATTATTTGACATATATTCATATTTACTTCATGTCGTTGGTCTGTTGGAAAGTTTTTCCTTCCTCCCTACCTCCCTCCCTCTCTCCCTTCCTCCTTCCTTATCTTTAAAAGTACAATATGAATGCAAAAAACTCCTCAAACCATAAACAGATGAATTAATAAAAGGATACATATACTTTATACCTATCCTTCGCAAATGCAAATAATGTCTCCAAGTTTCTTAAACTTAGTGCTGTAGACATATTTTACCAGATAATTCTTATTCTAGAGACTTTTCCCAGGAATTGCAGGATGTTTGGCAGCATTGCTGGTCTCTATCTGTTAGATGCCAGAAGGATACTTCTTCTTATTCCACTTCCTCCCAACAAATTGTGACCGCCCTCCCCCCCCAAATGCCTCCAGACATTATCAGATCTCATCCCTATGTAACAATCATTGCACTATACTTAACTTTGTAGTAACTGCTTCCTTTCTTTTGCTTATTCTTTTACCAGGTAATCATGTGCATAATCCTTAAATATAGTAAAGTAGATTTGTTGGAAAGGAATTCTTTGTAAAATACTCTAAGTTATTAAACAGACCGCTCATTGGAGGGCCCTAAAATAACATTTATACCTAAAGTGACCATAAAATTTATCTTCCAAACTGGAGCCACAGGTGTTAAACCGAATTATTCTAGACAAGTTACGCAATGATCTTCCTTCTGACAGACATCAGCTATGAGTCAGCATCATCCTCACAGACCTGCATTATCAGGGCTACTTTTCCAATGGATAATTAGACATAAAACTTCAGCATCCCCAAGGGCAAAATAATGTTGCCCAACTCAACACATCAGAGATGAGAAGTTGCAGAATATAGCACTCATCCAACCTGGGCCACAAAAAGTTAAATATTTTTCACTACCAGTCTATAAAATAACTATGTTCACCACATTAGCAAAACTTACTGAATAAAATAAATGTCTTCCCAGATTTGCACATAGATGCAAAGAGAATCATGAATATCACTATTAAGAGATCTTGAGTCTGTACGGGGAGCTGTGTAGGTTTTATTTTGATATAATTCCCATACTCTACAGTTCACATATATGTTTACACATTCAAAATGCACCATTGAATGATTTTTAATATATTAGGAGAATTATGTAACCATGACCACTATCTGGTTTTAGAAGAATTTCAATACTCAAAACACAAACTTCATGCCATTTAATAATCACTGCCAAATTGCTCCTTCTCACTCCCAGGCAACTAGCATGCTTTCTGTCTCTACGGATTTGCTATTGTGAACATTTAATATAAATGGAATCTTCTAATGCCTCTCTGACTGGATTCTTTCATACCATAATGATTTCCAGGTTTACTCATATTGTAGCACGTATCAGTACATCATTTCTTTTTATTGTTAAATGATATTCTCCTTTGTGGCTATATCACATTATGTTATCCACTCACCAATTAATAGACATTTGCATTATTTCCATTTCTTGGTTATTATGAATAATGCTGCTATGAACAATCATATGCAATCATTTTTGGCGGACACAGATTTCATTTCTTTTGGATATATGTATACATTAGGGGGAAATGAATGGTCACATTGTAATTCTACGTTTTGCATTCTGAGGAAAGGCCAGTCTGATTTCCCATGTGGCCACAGCACTTTACAATCTCACAGCACTATATGATGATTACAGTTTCGCCATATCCTCATCAACACTTGCTATCCTGTCCTTTTTTTTTTTTTTTTATCTCAGCCATTCTAGTGGCATGAAACGGTATCTCATCGTTTTTATTTACAGTTCCTCACAGCTAATGATGCTGAGCATGTTTTCGTCATCTTAGCCATTTCTATATCTTCCATAGAGAAATTTCTATTATGATCTTTTTTCCATTTAAAAACTTGGTTATTTGTCTTTTTTACTACTGAATTATAAAAGAATTTCTATATTCTAGAGACAAAACCCATATCACTTATATAACTTGCAAATATTTTTTCCGGCTCGGTGGATTGAGTCTGGTGTTATTATTGATAGCTGACTGCTGGCAGCTTTTTAAGCCTCATTCTTATGTCTTCCCCCTCTGCCCCTATGGCTAAGTTGATAAGAAAGTCCGGGTTCTCCCACCTTTAGCACTGAAAGGAAATCCAAACCATGCACACGGTTCCTTAGGCAGTCTCATCTCATATCCATGATAAACCTCTCTGAATCATTCTCCTTTTGTGGCTTTCTCAACCCATTTTTGCTTCTTGGGAGTCATCTTGCTCATTTAGAAAGCTTCATTCAATGAGAAGATGTTTTTATTACTTCTTACTCTCTATATAAGTAAGTAGTAGACTTAACATTAGACTTGACATCAGATGCAAAATTTGGGCTGCCAGTCTGTTTGTGAGAAGTAGCCAAAGTATTGTCTTTTCAGTATCTCAGTAGTGTCCTATGAGGTACAAAATTTTATAGCTTTGATAAAATCCAATTTATATACATATTTTGTTTGTCACTTGTTATTTTGCTATCATTTATGAAACAACCCAAACTCATGTAGATTCATTCCTAAATTTTATCCTAAATGTTTTATTGTTTTGTCATTTACCTTTAGTTTATACTCCATTTTGAACTAACTTTTGTATATGATACAAAGCTTCATCCAGTTATCCCAGAGTGGTTGATTAAAAGGAATATGCTTTCCCCTGTTGAAGTTTCTTGGCAAAATAAATTGATAATAAATGTGAAAGTTTATTTTTAGAATTACAGTACTATTCTATCGAACTATGTGTCTATTCTTATGCCAGTTTCATGCTGTCTTGATTAGTATGCCTTTGTAGTAAGTTTTGAAATTAAAAAAGGCAACAAAACCCAAAAAACATAATGTAAGTCCACCAACCTTGTCTTTCTTTTATACCAATCTCTTCCATTCTCATATGAATTTTAGGAACATCTTGTTAACTTCTGTATAAAATGGAAGCTTGGATTTTGATAGAAATTACATTTAATTAAAAGTTCCACTGGGGGAGGGAGCTATATTAACAATACAAACTTTTGGTATCTTTAATCATAGAAATTCCTTCTATTCATTTATGTCTTAAATTTCTTTCAAAGGTGTTTTGTTATATTGGTTTTACAAGTCTTGTACATGCTTCGTTAAACTTATTTCTCTTGTATTCTTTTTTTTTGTAATTGTAAATGAACCTATGTTTTTAATTTTATTTTGGATTGTTAAATGTTGTGTATATGAAACATAGGTGTTAGTGATATATTGTTTCTAATCCCATAATCTTAACAAATTTATTAATGTGTTTTGATAGTTATTTTGTTCATGCCTTTGGATTTCCTATTTATAAGGTAACATCCTGTATGAATAGTTTCTTTCTTTCTTTCCGATATGGATGTCTCATTTTATTTTTTGTCCAGTTGTCCTCTCTAGGACCTTGAGTTCACTGTTGAATGCAGGTGATGAGACCAGACCTACATTCCTCCTGATCTTGGGGGACGGGGGGGAACATTCATTCTTTCACCAGAAAATATGTTACCTGTGGAATTTTATAGATGTCCTTTGTCAGCTTGAGTAAGTACTCTTCTATTTTTAGTTTTCAAGTATTTTTATAATGAAGAGGTAGATTTTGCCAAATTTTCTGCTTCATGTAGTTTTATTCTTTTATTGTTATGGTTTAGTGCATTGATTTTCAGATGTTAAACCAACCTTGCATTCTTAGTACAAATCTCACTTGGATGGTGTTTAACCTTTAAATGTGTTTCATTCTGTTTGCTTATATTTTTGTGAGATATTTATATTTGTGTCCATCAGAGATATTATTCTGAATTTTTTTTCATATGATATCATTGTCTGATTTTGGTACCAGGGTAATTGTGACCTCATACCAGAAGTCAAAAATTGATTCCTCTTCTTCCATTTTTTTTTTTTTTTTTTTTTTTTGAGACAGAGTCCCATTCTGTCAACCTGGTGAGTGGCGTGGTGTTATAGTTCACAACAACCTCAAAATCTTGGACTCAAGAGATTCTCTTAATGTAGTCTCCTGAGTAGCTGGGACTACAGGTACCCACCACAATGTCTGGCTAGTTTTTTAGTAAAGGTGCAATCTTGCTCAGGCTGGTCTCAAACTCCTGAACTCAAGCAATATACCTACCTCAGTCTCCCAGAGTGCTAGGATTACAGATGTGTGCCACTGTACCCTGCCCCTCTTCTTCCTGGAAGAGGGACAAACAGAGTACCACCTCGCTTCCATTCAGACTCTTTTCCTCCTCTTGCCTTCCTGCACTAACTTTTGCTAAGAGGCACAGGTGCCTTAAGGGATGAGCTGAGACTATCAGAAGCATCTGCTTCCCTTCTGTAGGCTCCTCTTTCCTCTTAAAAACCTGCAGTGGAACAAGATTGTGAGCCCCCTGCCCTTCATCTCACCCTGGTGCTGCTTGCCTAGCTGCTTCAGCAGAAGAGGGCATACCCTGAAGTAAAGAGATATTAAACCTGCTTGAGAACTCCATGAGCAACTCAGGACCCACATGCTTCTCCCTGGAACTTTCAGGGATTGACCTTGGGGGACCTGGGGCAGAACCACAGCCTAGATCCCATACTCCGAGAACTCACTTATGTTGTTTAGAGTCAAGGAAAAGAGACTTGTGAACTAATTTTGAGAAGCAAGGGAGCCCAGAGGAGAGTATAGTAAGGGCAGCAGTACCTTTGCCCCTATAGGAAAGTCACATTTTCAGTCGAGGGCAGGATCCTGGGCAAACAAGCTCCCAGTCCACAGTGCCATTGCTGGTGAGCTCAGCAAGTTTAAACTCCTGCCTGCAGCCAGACTCTGGAAAGAGACCTTGTCATGGGGAGGAGGGCTAAGAGCAGAATCCACTCCTCACAGCCGGACTGTGAATCCTAGATAGCCTCTGCTTCATAAGTAGACTTTCTGGCTTAATGGAAAGGATTTACCCTCTCTATGGTGGCTTTCCTCAGCAGCCTGTGAGCAGACCCTCTACCCCTGCTTTTGCCTGCCTTTGTGGAACCCGAAGTCAGTCTCACCTGAACCAGATCTGCTAAACCTCAGTCCCTACCTACCCCTTCTATAGTGGAGACTAAGGAGTCTCTCAGGTGCTCCACATGTCCTTTCACCACCTGTGGTATTTGAGTGCTTCTCCTGAGGGGCTACAGCCAGCCACAGGTTCCAAAAAACTATATTGAGACTGGATTTTTCTGACATGCATCACCAACTCCCAGTGGGACAAACTGCATAGACCTTTACAGCACTGACTCATCTATTCAGAGATGGATGATTCTTATACATAAGCACAACCTACTGTCTCAGATATTATACTGAGCACCTCAATATAGTTCATGCCATTAAGACAACAGGGCTAGAGGAAGAGAACGGATTTCAAAGACCTGCATCTTTCCTTATTAATAAGAGGTAAGGAATCTTCCCACAAACATAGTATACCACCAATACTAAGCATAAAATAACTTACAACTGAAAAAAACACCACACCAATATCTATAACCTAAGTAGTCATTCAAATTTAGACCCCATCAAAGCACCTGCAAGCAAAGCTAAAAGTCCTTACCTAACATATGTTACAGACATATGTATAAGAATGAAGGTGGAAAAGCCAAAAACAAGACTATACTTGTTCCAGATGAGAAGGAATCAGCATAAGAACTCCAGAAATATGAAAAGTCAGAGCAAAAGAATATTCCCAAAGAGGAACACCAGCTCTTTAGCAAAGGACACCAACCAAAATGAATATTGAACTGACAAATAAAGATTTCCAAATATGGATTATAGGAGAGAAAATAGAAAATCAGTGAAAAAAACCCATAAAAATAATTTAGGAAGTGAATAAAAAATTTATTATGGAGATTGGCATTTAAAAAAATAAACGAATAGGCGTGGCACCCATAGCTTGGTGAGTAGGGTGCCAGCCACATACACTGAAGCTGGCAGATTCAAGCCCGGCCAGTCCTGCCAAGCACCAATGACAACTGCAACCACAAAATAGCTGGGTGTTGTGGTGGGGGCCTATAGTCTCAGCTCCTTGGGAGGCTGAGGCCTCCCAAGAGAGAATCTCTTAAGCCCAAGAGTTTTAGGTTGCTGTGAGCTATGACACCATAGCACTCTACTGAGGCAACATAGTGAGACACTGTCTCAAAAATAAAATAAAATAAAATAAAAATAAACAAAAACACCAAGTAAAGATAAAATACAAAAAAAAAACAAATAGAACTTCTGGAAATTAAAAATTTATTGAAAGAAATATAAAGCATAGCAGAAAGCTTTAAGAATAAATGAAATGAGGCACAACAAAGACATTCAAATTTGAAGATAACTTGTTTGAGCTACTAACTCAGTCAGTCATAATTAAAGAACAAAGAACCAAGGATGAACAAAAGCTGAGATAAATATAGGATTATGTAGAATGGCCAAATATAAGAATCACAGGCATCCTCATGGGTGAAGAGGAAAAAGTATAAGGTCTGGAAAATCTATCTGAGAGAATAATTGAGGAAAATTTGCCTGGTCTGTTAGAGGTTTAGACTCCAGATAAAATAAGCTCAACAAACTCTTGGGAGATTCATTGTAAAGAGCAAATAACCTAGAAAGATGTGGAATCAACCCAAGTGCCCATCAACACATGAATAGATTAATAGTATTACATGTAACATACATGTCATATATTATATATTACATATTTTGTAACATAATAGCTTTATTGAGATATAATTAACATACAATTCACACATATTTCAACGTAAATACTTTTTTGTATACTCATAGAATTATTCAATCATCACTACAATTGTAGAAGATTTTTATACCTGATACTCATTAGAAATTATGCCCTGTTTTCTCCCAAGCTTTGGTAACTAGTAATCTACGTTCCACATAGATAGATAAATGAGAGATAGATTTTTTATTCTTAATATTTCATATAAATGAAATCATAAGATATGTAGTCTCTTATAAATTTCATATTAATAAGAAAGTACAAATGATTAGGTTAGATTGTTTGTATTTCTTAGGTAAGGTTGAAGTTATAGTTGAGCCCTTCACCCAGGGAGTGTGCTATATACTCTTACATTGTGCACCTTAGGTGAAAGCTTACCCATCTCCCTCCTGCCTCCACTTTCCCCTATTCTTCTTCCCCTTGCCCCACCCCCATTTTAATTAATTGTGTTTTCTTTCCTGTGAGTCCATAGTTGTTTATTGTTGGTTTCATATTAGTATTGAGTACGTTGGATACTTGCTTTTCCATTCTTATGATACTTTACTATGAAGAATTTCCTTCAATTCTATCCAGGTAAATATAGAAGATACAAAAATCTCCACCTTTTTATATGGCTGAAGAGTATTCCATGATATACATATACCACAGTTTATATAACAGCTTTATCAAGATATAATTTACATACCATATAATTCACATATATAATTATTTAACTTCGATGTTAAATTCAATATAGAGTGTATATATTATCTCACTTTTCCTAAAGCATGAAATTAATAGTCATTTTTTCAACAATGATTCTAGATTAATATAAATAAGTTGATAAGTATAGATCATTGTACAGAATCACAATAGGCAGAAAAATCAGTAAACGTAGAACTACCGAAGAAATTGATCAGTTTTTCTCTAATGTTTTATTCAGTTATTATATTTAAAATTTTATATAAAATATTGTTACTATTTGTGTCCTCCCAAAAATGTATGTGTTGAAACCCTAATTCCCAACTTGATGGCATTTGGTGGTGGGTCCTTTGGGAAGTAATTAAGATGAGTTTGGAATTTTTATTATGAGATTAGTTTATATGCAGAAGAAGAAACCCAAGCTCTCTCCTTTACTATCTTGTGAGGATACAGCAAGAAGGAGACCATCTGCAAACCAGGTAGAGCACCCTTACTAAAACCCGAATGTGCTGGCACCTTGGTTTTGGATTTCTCAGCCTTTAGGACTGTGAAAAATAATTGTTTCTTTAACTACATAGTCTATGGTGTTTTGTTACATCAGCCCAATTGACTGAGACAACTATGGATATAATTTCCACAGAAAGTGTATTTGTCAGGTTTATCAAAGAAAAAGAACCAACAGGAAATAGCAATTCCTCCAACAAGTAGTAACACTCATTTTCATCCATACACTTGAAGGTGCTTGAAGAAAACTTGTGGTTGTATGAATGGGTCGAATAGTTTGAAATTTAGTCTATATGTGTTCTTTTCTTCCTGAGTTAATTTTATTAAATAAAAATAAAAGTATTTAAATATACTTTGTAGTTGTATACTTCAAAATTAAGTTAAATATTTGTTAGAGAGCCCAGATGGGCACTGAAATATGTTCATGACTTAGTCTTTGTCATCATGATATTTCCTTTCCTTGGAGTCCTGTGTTCAAGGGCTCATTTCTCATTCTTAGGGAATCTCTTTCCATTAAGTATGCCTCTTTGTTCTCCCTTGATAATATTATTTCATTTTGACTACTATTCATAAGAATTCGTTATTTCCTTATGAAAAACTTACTCTTTGAAGAGATATTTCTATAGCTAAGGCAATATTTTAAGAAAACTAACATAATTCTTCCATTTTTTATTCCTTAGATGTTCTATAACATTGAATTCCAACTGTATGTTGAAGAATGAAAAAATAATCACTGACAAGAGGGGTACAGTGGCTCAAACCTGTAATCCTACCTCTTTGAGAGAACAAGGCAGGTGGATTGCTTGGTCAGGAGTTACAGATCAGCCTGAGCATGAGCAAGAGTGAGACACTGTCTCTAAAAATAGCCAGGTGTTGTGTTGGGAACCTGTAGTCTGATCTACTTGGGAGGCTGAGGCAAGAGAATCACTTGAGCCCGAGAGTTCGAGGTTACTATGAGCTGTGATGCTGTGGCACTTTACTGAGCATGACAAGGTGAGATTCTGTCTCAAAAAAAAAAAATGTCACTGATAGCTATGGTGTCAAATTTAATTAAAGAAAATAAAAGATACTCTGTTAAATTAGGAATCTCAGGTAAACAACAAATACAGATATGTAAATTTTTAGTATAAGTATGTCACATGCAATATTTGGTAAATACTTATTCTAAAAATCATTTTCTATTTGAAATTAATATTTACCTGGGCTTCCTGCGTTTTATCTGAAAACCCTACTAATGATATGCTAAAGATAAGATTAATTTTGGTATCTCTTGAGATGATAACTTTTTGGAAACTTATGATTTCTGAATCCTGAAGTGTTTTTCATGGCATGTAACGTTCATCTTTGAGGGATGTTCAGTGAATAACTCTATACATAACACGTAAAACATTTTTGAAGTTTAAATTTATATTGTTAATAGAACTTTTTTTCTGAGATTCCTCATGAGCAAATATGGAATTAACATAAAGAAACAAACAAACATGAAAGTGTGCTTACGTCTTAGGTTGTACTAATTTTTCCACAAATTATGCAGACACATATTTCCATTTTGAAAACACTAAAATAAAAACCCATAAATACTTTTATAAAATTACACTATTTGAGGGAAAAAAATTCTTTTTATCACAAAAATTAGAGCCCACATGCACATCGATTTTGAAACAGATTTTTGCCAATTTTTTTTCTTTTTGGAACTAAAAATAAAGAGTTTCATAGTTCGTACTACATACCCTAAATGTATATAGCCTAAAGCACAATTTTCAGCTGAATTTTAAGCCCCTGTGAAATGGGGCTTCTAATGGAAATACTGACAGACTGCTAGCTGCAGGGACACCAGCAGGCACCATTATAATAAATGGGTCTGTGAGAGACATGATATAGGCCCACAGGTAATTAATGGCAGAAATAAAATAAAATATAGGCACACCATCCCACTGAGAGCATGATGCAATGGAAGAAACTTGTAATAAAACACAAAGAATGTCCATTTAGCAAAGAACTGTGAGGAAAGACTTGTAAAATAAATCATGAGCCAGGACTACAACTATAAGCAGTTATTGCATATTCCCGTATAATTAGGATTTTTACAAAAACACTATAAAATCATTTTTGGCTAAGTGAAATTACTCTGTGTAATGGATCTAGAAGGCAATGAAATATAAAGTCAACTACTCAGGAAAGCTAACGATATCCAGGGTTTTCTAGGTCGGAATGTCTAAGTTGTATGCAATCCAAGAATATCACTCCATATTGCAGAAGAATGGAGTGTAAACCATATTCTTAGAACACAGAGTGGTATTCTCTGTTCCCCCAAAATCTTACGTCAGTCTCCTAGCTGCATTTTTATTTCCCTTTGCAATCCAAAAAGATCCTTAGACCTTTGGTCATAATTTTCTTGATCTTTAGAGGATGATTGACATCAATTTAATCAACTGAAATCCACTTTACTTCATCTTTACATAGGCTTTGAGTTCAGCAATTATTTTCTAGACTAAATGGTGTCCCAGAACACAATATACAAAGATTAAGACACTGGCAGTTGGGATGATGTGAGGTGGGTTGCAGGAGGGGGATGGCAGCAATCTGTGTGAGAGAGAGAGAATGAAAGAAGAAAAAAAATGACTATGACAGATTGTTGGCCTACAAATTTTAAAAACCTCTGTCGTGTTTACTGGCCTCAGGGTGGCAATAAATTAATTCTCTATGTTAAATGGGATTGTCAAGTCCAAAAAACTTGGAATGACTCAAGGTCTCATGGCTGAGACACTGGGAGGAGTAATGACAAATATCAACCATTTTCTCCTGCTGAAGATTTTCCATTTTAACATATTGCCCTTGTAATTTCATAAAAGGGAAAATTTTTTCATGATTTAGAAATACTCTTTTTTTGCTTTGCAAGCATATATTTGGGCTAAATTATCTAGATAAAGGGCTCTTACTAGTAATATTTATATAGATATTGAGTTATGGTTTTGTATACATAAAAGCATAATAAATAGAAATTAACTAGCATTATTTTCTCATTACTTTATTAAAACTATTACTGCTTTTCTCACTGCAAGAGAAAGTATTTTACTTAATAATGACACTATCTTTTTCCTAGCAAAATTTGTAAAAATATCCAAAGCCAAATTTTGATAACAGTAATTCTCTTTTTCTCCCCCTTTTGTTTGACCTACAAGAACTGTTACCTTAATAAGGATGAATCAGATTCACTGTGATGAAGAAGAATAGAGAATAACTTATCAAAAAAGATCATTTTGAGTTTCTGATGATGACCAACTAGTTTTGTAAAACTAATGGAAATGCATTAAATTTATGTTGGTGAGTGACTGATATTAGCTATTTCCAATTTTTAGATTATTAGAATTATAATTTTCAGTGGGGATGCAGTGATAACTAAATTGTTTTCAAATTGTTTATCTTTAAGTGGAAAAAAAAAGTAGAAGTTTGGTGGACCAGTAATTTTCAACTTTTTGTTTTTAAAACTCTATTTTAATTGCTCTTTTTGTCCTCATGCAAAATAAGGAAATTCCTTTAATATTAAACATGAATTGAACATAGGAAAATAGATCAGCAGTTAAAATGAGATAATCTACAATTCCTGATCACCTTGCACTTCTGTTTTGACAGCTATATGGGGTGTAGGTACAGGAGACCAGACCTACCCATACAATATAGATAGTCAGCTAAGAGACAAGCAGGAAGGCCAAAGTGCTACACCCTCAGAGTAAGAACAAATTAGAAGGAAGCCCACTCTACAAAGGAAGGCAATGGGGAACCTGGCCTCTTTTACTCTAGTGGAGGAGAATTATTTTCCTACATGGAACAGTATGGAAATGTTATAATGTAACCAAGCTCATATAGCCTATGTGGTCGAACAGCCTCAAATAGCCAAGACATTACTCAGAAAT